>APFE030585341.1:0-24552 GCA_000404065.3 Pinus taeda | reverse complement strand
CATTTGGAGTTGCACCCATCATGCTATGGCTAAAGGTTGGTTATGCTATGTCGATTATGAGAGATAAAGTGAAGATCAATGGGTAATCTTTTTATGCAAGATATGACAAGATACATCGGATAAAGAAATGTGTATCGATGTGATCCTACAACGATTGTAACTTGCAATGTACCATTGAGTGGATAGATTCATTGATGGAGTGTATCATTATTGGAGTGTGACTGTATTGTGGAGCCTTTCGTCATCTCCCGTATCATTGTTGGAGCGTGGAGCTTGTTGTGGTGACATTTGAACTTGTAGTGTAGAGTCTGAAGTCGCATTGAAGCCGAATGTTGAAGTTGTGCTGAAATAAAATGATATGTGCTGTAAATCAAACGCTCGTGGTTGCTCCTTCCAGAATTGCAGAGATTTGTTGTGGCTCAATGCTAGATTTGTTGATGAAAAGAATCGAACATTTTCATAGGTGAGCACTTAGTATAAGCCAAAGATGGTAGTTTACAAAAAAAATGGTGGAAAAAGAAAAAGAAAGGGTACAAATATAAATCGCCGCCGCACAAACATATTACAATTGGAGGATGTTGACATACTTGTTTATGACTTCAATTTAACAAAGAGAGGAACTCTTCGCTTCAAGACGATAGAGATTCTGAAAAGGTTGTTACTAGAAAGAATAGTGTTGACATGGGAGTCTGCTGAAACCAGTCGTAGATCTAGAAGACTTTTGAAACCTGGAATGTTGGGCATGCATGTGGACTCAGATGGGGCACTAGTTGATGAAAGAGAAGAATATGGAACATCTTCGTCAGCATCCAGTCACTCATTTGAAGATGTGAATTGTGATGGTGTGTAAGAAAATATGATTGATTTTGAATAGTTGTTTAAGACAGATTATATAACCGATGTATGCATCATATCTTCAAATAAAATTAATGTTTTCCATATGTTGTTAAATGAGAAGTTATGAAGCATTTTTATGTTGTTGGATTATGTCTTAAGTATGATAAATTTTATTGTTTAAATATCTACAATGCAATATCAAATTAGAGATATAATGTCTGTTTTATTCAGTATACAAATAAAGACTTTTGATTTCATTGAGTGATATACTTTGTTCATAATGTCATGGTTTTTTAATTTTATAGTTGAAAAATTTTCAATTTCTTTTGTATCTAGCATGGTGTGGTTGAAAACATGTTAAATTTATACTTAGGAAAGAAAAATGATATTCTACCAGAAACATTAATGTGTTTTTTCCTTAAAAATATACTTCTTTTGAGACATAAAAAATTGGTTTTATTAGCATTTTTTAAAAAGTTTGAAAATAGACCCTAAAAAAAAAACGTTATTCCAGTAGCATCACTTTCATTTTGAAGCTATATTTTGCACGAAAATTTCGTAGTAAATTTCGTAGTCACCGCCATTTTTAAAACACGTTCAAAATTGACACCTAAAAAAAAAACATCATTCGAGTATACACACTTTTCGTTTTTAGCAGTGTTTTTGATTTTTTTGGGGGTTTTTGGGCGAGAGTTCCCGTTTTGAGTTTATAGTTCACGTTTCAAAGTTTACATTGTTGCCACCACAACACCATGGTTATTGAGGAAATAGAAAACGCAAGTCTATAAACCACTTTCAATCCACGTAAATCTCATACCAATGATAACAAACATAAACCATAAACCAATGCATGCATCATACATCAAAACATTGGATGTTAAATCACACATTCACATTGTAACCTGCAAATCCATGACTATTTTATGCCCTTACTTCCCCCTATCCAAAATTCCTCTTGTGATCTTTTTCTTTCCTTCACTTTTCCTTCATTTTCTTGCTTTCTTGTTTATAAAATCCCTCCCTCTCCTCTTGGAGTTCAATTTCCAAAACTGGTCAAAAGACGAGCAAAAATTGTGAGTTATTTCTCACGTGAATTTTTATCTTTGTTTTCTGATGTCCCTTCCTTTCCATTTCCTCTTTTATTTTATTTTCCTTTATTTCCTCTCTAATTTTCCTGCATGCATATTCGTGTCTCTTCATATTCCCTTTCTCCTATTTTCCTTCATTTCTTATATTCATTTTCCATTTATTGCCTATTTCCTTTGTCAATTTCCATAACCATTAATTAACCACAAGTGCTTCCCACTATAATTCTTTTCCCTCCATTTGGCTTGGAATATGTGTCCCATGACCTTGGCTTAAATTTATTTACATGGAAACTTAACCAAGGGTTGTTGCAAAATTTCTCCTAGTGATGATTTATGGACAATTATGTTGATTGAGGATGCTTTCCACATGTAGTTGGTAGACAGATCAAGATAGCTAGTTCATTCAACCTTTTCTTAGATAAATATTTCAATAAGAGAACATCTGGATAGTCATTATGAATACTTCCCTAGCTAAAAGGGAGCATCGAATTTTTGTAGATATGGTCGGTCATAACAATTTGTTTTATGCCTCCAAATATTTAGCAAATGATAAATATATATGTGGATTCCTATTTGGATTAATCAGAAGAAAATTTGAATTTCAAAAACATGAATTCTACCTATAAAATGTAAGGTTGGCTCCTTTACTTGTTAATTCAACTGCATTGAAGGGACACACCCATTTGGGCTCTTAAAATGCCTATATAGAGGCCATTTCCCCTCCTCAATAGAGAAAGATTTGAAATCATCATAATGATAATTCTATGGTCAAATGTGAAGTGAGAAAGGGATGAAATATGAGGCATAAAGAAGGTTGAATCTATGGCCTAATATAGGGTTGGAAAGAAAGACAAAATTTCTTAGGCTCAATTTGACTTAATTTCTCTGACTATCCTTATGTTGGTTGATCACGTTTTACATGGTTTTGATTCAAATTATTCTATTTCTTATTTGAATAGAAAGAATAGATGTATTCCTTGTTGAATGAAATAATTTCTCTAAGAAAAAGTTTGTTGGGTTTCCCCCTATGTGGACTTTCCTAAGGTAAAATATTTGTACATCTTGTTCAAATTTCCCTTTATGATTTTGCTGATATTTTCTACCATTGATATCTTCTATGTAATTACTTAATTATGAATAATAGTTTCAAAAGTGGAAGTAAATATCAAGTTAGAAGACTTATCAAAAATCAACATTGGAATCATACTAAATGTTAATATTTTTTCTATTTTACACTAGCAATTGTAATATATAATTTTAACTTTTTTTAATAGAAACTAACGTAAAGAAAGTTTTATTCGTGTAGTGTAATTAAGACAGTAATTTAATAGGCTAGGCTTTATGTTTGACTAATTTTTCAAACGTTAACTTTAGAGTAATTTATAATAAATTGAACAACTATAAATTTAATATGCTAAACTTTTTGTTTGGTTATTTTGTCAAAAGGTAACTTTAGAGTAATTTCTAATAGATTGAACAACCATAAATAAATAACTTATAGTTTTTTTATAGCTTTTTTTTTAGAAATAATGTTGATGTTTTTTTTAAATAACCTTCATTTCAAATAACATACCAAGGAATTTATGCCTAGTTAATTTTTAAATATTTATTATTAATTTAGATTGATTTATTTTTTAAACTTTGGTGAACTTATGTTATAAAAAAAGGATAATAGATTTTAAATTTTATATGTAAACTATTATGAATATTTTACCAGAGTAAGAAATGGTAAAATGGTTCTTGTTATACCTATATTGGGTGTCATGGAAGGGATAGAAGTGGGATGACATGGCCACTATTTTACTGGGAATAAATTTGGGGATGATGGGCCCTTCGGGGAGGTATTTTTTGCAATAGTATGTGAAAGAAAGTGTAGATAATCTTATTTGATATACCATCTAAGATCATATTCCATCAAATATTAATTTTGTAGACAACGGCATTCATGTTGATGTGTTGAGTTGAAGGTGGATGGCTGAAGAAAATAACATATGTGTCATTGCAAACATAATGCACCATGATCATTTTTCATTTAGGGATATGGAAAGCCTATAACCTGGACACTGATAAAATTTGGAAGGAATAAAATCTCTTATTTATTTTATTAGGAGTATCACTTTCTCCACTTTCCCATTGTTTATTCATTCTTTCTCTTCAAGTCCTCCTACTTGGCTCTCACTTGGGCTTTCTCTACATCATGGTCCTATTTTTTCCCTCCTAGTGTAGAGTCCCCTTGCACATGTATCTTAGTGTTTTTCTCTCTTATTTTCCATTACCACCCATTCATCACTCATCTCTACCATGCCTTTTCTCCTTGCTTCACAATCATAGGATTGCTTGCTACCCTTTAGTTCCCTTTTAAGTTTCAAGGATGTCATTTCCATTCCAAATTGACTTCTTCGAGATTCAATTTCAATCTTTAAATTACAAGGAATCCAAACATTCCTAGAAAAAGTAAAATGTCACATAGGGGTATTTCCTAATATCAAGAAATGAATTCTCAAGTAGAGTGGAGAGTTCTGGACTCTGCAAAGAGATACAAAGATCACACCCTCCCTCAAATCCAAGAGGAAATAACTAAGGTAGAGCATGGAGGAATAACTAGGGAGAGGTAATATTTATTAGAGATTAAGATTCAAGATAAATTTAAGTTATGAATACCCAATGTTGGGTACACCAAGGTAAGACTCAATTAGTATGTGCACACTATTGATATTAATTGGTAAATAAAAATGTTTCTTGCGAGAATTCTCCTTCACATAAATAAAGCTTGTAAATAGATAATAATGATGTTAGATGAGTTTCAACTAATGATACAACGTTTTCATTGGTGTCTTCAAAAAATTGAATACCACTTATACCTCCCCCTCTATCCAGGCTTCTCACCAAAGAGTGGAAATGACTCCATCATCATCAAAGATCATACTCTCCTCAAGTGATTCACTCAATTTCATATACTCTACAACTAGCTAATTTTATGTTATTAATTTTAGTTATTTGAATATGCTAGTTTTGGTAGGCCCTAGGCCCAACAAACTAGCCTGTATTCTTCTTAAATTAGTTAAATTGTGATAATACATTTTTTTATAATGTGTACAAGCAATTACATAACTAAAAGTTATATTAAGCTAAGGAGCGTTAAATAATTTTATATTACAAGAAAATAAAATTAGTATTTATAATGGAATCAAAATTACTCGCACGTAAAATTATGAAAAGATAAATAGTAAAATATTGCAAACAAAAGTAATGAGCTAAAATAAAAAGTTGACCATAGGGAGAACGTATAAGCCAAAGAGAAAATAATGTTTAAAAGAATAAAGAATAATATAAAAATATTGGAAGAGTAGTAATGAATATACAATAATAAATGATATAAGAAGGAAAGTATGAATAGTGAAATCTTAAAAAACATTAAGACACAATAAAATAATAAAATAAATGTGGCATAAATGAGTTAAAAAAACCAATGGAAACCAAAATAATAAAGTAAAGGAATATAGAGTGTAGAGTATTATTTAAGTACATACGAATAAAAACATTTGAAAAAAAATAGCAAAATAAAGGTGTGATGCTATAGAAATAGAGAGTAGGGAATTAAAATATAAAAAGCATAGAAAAGGGTAAAGTAGATATAGGTTTTAGCATAAAAAAATTGAGTTTAAGAAAAAAAATGAAATTAAAAACAAATAATTTTAGATTATTTGTTTCTTCATTTAAGAGTGAATTATACATATAATGAGATGGGAACTTTAGGTAGAAAATAATATTTATATGTTTTTTTGAAATATAAAACAGTGAAGGTAGATATTAATGGAGATGTTAAAATATTGAATGAATGGTTGAAATAAATAATAATTAGTTTTAGATTTAGACATAAAAATTAATATTGTAGCAGCAATGTAGTAAAAAAACAACCTGGTTAGTTTAGAAATAAAAAATATTATAGAAATAGAAATTAAAATTGACATGTGCATATTGATTTTAATGTATATGCATTTATAAAGTATTTCAAAGAATAATAGGCTACATACATGTATGCAAACTATGTGGTGGAGTTAGATATTTGATAAGAGGACAAATATTTTTTTTTCTAAATATAATTTTCAATAATAAGGATACATAGATAAACAATAATGTAATAAATATATACAAAGAGTGAAAATGTGTATGAAGGTAATTTGCAGCCACAATCCTATAAAAGCCCATGAATACTAGTTCATTTATCAACATATAAAATCATAATTTATGTCCTATTGACAATAAAAGTAAAAATATGTAGAGAGAGATGTGCAAACCATCTAATTTTTCTCATTCTAAGAATACTTTATTTCAATTTACATGAATTCATTTGAGTATATATTTTCCATCATTTCTAAACCAATGCATCTAGTGATAAGCACATAGAAATCAATACATTAGAATTTGAACAATAATTCAAATATTTATAGAAATGAAATTTAAAATTAACATTAAAATTAACATTATTAGCAATGGTGATGAAGATGAAATGTTATATATGATGAGGTTCTAGGTTGATTTCCCCTTGATTCACATGTTCCTAAGAGCCATACTTAGGAAACTAGAGGTTTTAGTGGTAGCCGTTTGAACCATGTGTCACACAAGTACAATACCAACCCACTTGTCAATTCCTCTAAATACAAAAGGAAAAAAAAATCCTTTGATATTTTGTTTTGTACACAAAAATATGATGGGTGGCTTGTTGTTATCCTACCCAGCCATATAACCAAGGGATGCTACAACAATCACATTTAATTGTTTAACCATGCAAAGAAATAATTCTATCATGGGAATGCGGCCCTCTTGAATCCATATCCCCTAGTAAATGGTCTCACCACATAATCACCTCACCTAATCATGTCATGTGATTGAGATAAACTAATTCCCATCAATAATGGGATTCAATAATGAGGTAGACCTGATTAATTACACCAATCCCATAGGAAACCTTATCTAGATGACTCTCCAACAAGGATGGGTGATGAAAAAAACTATTTAATTAGGAGCTCGAGAAACTCAATTTTCATTTATGTGAAGTAGCGGGATGTTTGTTTTCAAACTCAACCCGACCCACTCCTCTACACGTTGTTTGCAGCTCTCCAATTCTCAATGATATACTAGTGAGTCTCGAGGAAAGGAATGTCATCCCATTAGTGACCTTTGGTCCATGATACAAACACTTTCCGTTCTTATTTTTTATTCGAAATTCGAAATAACTCTCAGTTATAGTGATTGAATAGAGTTTTATCCACTTTTTTGGACTTAGCTTAAGAATTTTGTTGTAGTGAGGCATTTTATTGAATATAGTTTTATCCAATTCTTTGGAATTAGGTTGAGAAATTTGTTGTAGTGAGGAATTTTATTAATGACAAAGTGACCAAAGTTTATGGAAGTTTGATTCTTTTTACGTTTTAGTTTCTTCTTGCACCCCCATCCACTAGTGATTTTTTTATTGAATTACATTTTTGTTATAGTATTTATTTTATAATTCATAATTTCCAACCATTGCCTTGCATTTTTGTGAGTACCTCACTTCCTCTTATCCCTTTGATATATGGAGCCGCTGCTACTATCTATATCTACCCTCTTTTTTTATATCATATACTAAGTTATCCCACATATTATTGTTCCCCACTGTATAAGACACAAATCTAACTATGCTTACCTTTATATTTTTCAATTCCTGTCCACTCCAACCACTTCTCTAAGACGTTCCTTCCTTTTCTTTGGACATAACTTCCTCCTCATGTAGCTACTATTCCCTATTAGACTGCTCATGTTTTTTAAGGTGTAACATACTATAAAGAGCATGATAATCAAGGTATGACATGGACATAGGTGAGAGCTAAGGACATAATAGCATGTCTTTTGGGAACTTACATCACCTCCTATTAAAGAATAACTCACACGTGCCAAAAGGAATGACTCAAACAGTGAATCTTCTTTCACAAACATAAGCAATAGAAGATATCTTTAATTGGGTGCCTAATATGGGTCACACAGACAAAAGATTTAACTAATATATGCATATGATGGAACTATACTTGCATACTATGTTTCAACAGGGAAACATCTTAGTGGAATGACACAATAATAAAGGAGACATTTTCCTCTCCATGGAAGGCTTGTATCAACACCTTATGGACTTGGAAAATATACCAGAGAACATCAAAAAGCACCTTGGTATCCCCTCTACTGTTGGATATTAACCAAGCACCAAAAAGGAGCTACTCAAATTTGCAACAATATATTGAGCCCATTCATCTTATTCTATTTACTCTTATAATGTCTTTAATTTACTAGTTTTCAGTTTTTTTTTCCTTTCTTTAATGGCCTTCAAGCCCCCACTATCAATATATGTATTTTGTATTTTTACTCTTTAGGTAGTTTTTCATCTTATAGGGCTCTTAAATGGGCACATCTTTTGATATGGTAACGTTTATGTAGTGACTAGCCAATTTAAAATCTTCATCTATTTCTTATAATATCTATTTAGAAAGTAACACAAATATTTATTCCACAAAAGAATATTAAAATTAATGTGTACACAAAAATAAAAACTTTTTCTATTTATATTAAACAAAAATAAATAACATATACAATAAATCAATATATTAAAAATTAAGATACAGATTAAAACCAACATATGTTTAGAATAACAAAATAAACATAAAACAAGGCATTGCTAGTTAATTTTTATTAAAATTATTTTAATATTTATGTATGTTTTGTAACATACCTCTTCCACCCACATAAGAAAAATTCATTTTATTAATCTAAGTAGTAGCCGAGACGTTATTTCCAAATACCATAATTGATGTTTTATTTAACACCAAATTATTAGGATTTAATCATCACATTAATCCATAGAGAGTGATTTTCATTACTTTGCTTATGATCATATAGCATAGAGCTATATCTTATAATTTTCGTCCTTTAAAATTATATTATTTTACATATCATATAGCATGGAGCTACCTCTTGTAATTTTCATCCTTTGACATTATACTAGGGACAATAGGCCTAGGTTCAATTTCACAATACACTTCCATTATCTTCTTTGAACATTATTGCATGTATTAGATTTTAATATTTACATTATTCTCAACCTTAATTCTTTCTCAAGGTATAATGCAGCTCACTCCGAGTACTATAATATAAATTATTTAACCTTATACACTTAGGTTACATTGGTTCTTTTGAAATTACAATGGCTCTAGGGCTTAGATCATAATATTTTCACCATACATTTATGTTATAATTTGTTACCAAGTTGCTAGATTTAGTCATTTATATAAATTAATCCCTTGCCACGTAGGGTGCATGGTTAATAAATTGGGGTATCCGATATTCCAGGTTTTAATATGGGAGCATGGTTAATAAATTGGGGTATCCGATATTCCAGATTTTAATATGGGATAGGCCACGTATGGCCACGTTTGCAACCACCAATGTTGTAACAATCAATTAATAAAATTTAAAACTTTATAATATATATATAATATATATAGATATATAAAATTTTATAAAGTATATAATTAAGACTTATAATATAATTTATAAAACAGATCATTACACTTATAACATATATAAGGAAATGTTATAAAATTATCACTTAACTTTAATAACATATAATATTAATCTGTTATAAAATATACCACTTAAACTTTATAGCATTATAAATGTAAATGTTATAAATATGTCAATTAAACTTTATAACATTTATAATGTAAATTTATAAAAGATATCAGCGAATAAAGGGAATTTATAAACTTAAATCTAAGTTGTCTTAAAAAATCTATATATATACCACAATCCATTAATAAAGACGCGTCCAACCAACTGAATACTTATTACAGAGAGCGCAGAGGAAAGTAAGAAAATATCTCAGAGCCATCAATGTGTGGAAGGCAGTGGCTGCAAGTGGGAGGGCGGCCATCGCGAGGCCGGTAAATAAATAGCAAAGGCTTGAACCGAGAGAGGGGGGAAAAAACAAGAGAGGAGCAGAAAGAACGAGAAGCAGAAATCCACCACGAGAAAACCAGGAGGAAGTTAATTATCCATTGGAAGAGCTTTAAGCTGTTTGAGGTTCTGGGAACGGAGGGACAAAGAGCTTCTGTTGTGAAGTTTTCTGGGTTGAGCAGCTAGGTTTGCTCAATCTGGCTGGGTGGTATTGGTCTCTCGGAGACTGGATCAAAACAGCCACGACAACACCAGAAGAATCAGCAGCACCACCAGAATCAGCCGCAATTGAGGTAAGTACAAATTTAAATTCTTCAGGCTTTCTGTACTTCATATTCTAGTTACTGTTTTTGTTCATTACACATGGTATCAGAGCTGCATTCAAACCCTTTGGGACCTCACACGCCCTGCACAGCTAGAATTTCGTATAAACATACCTGTGTGCACGTAAAAAAAAAAAATCCATGCGGCATGACTTTCTGTTGTACCGAAGCTATAGGTGTTAATGGCTTAGTTTGGGACTAATACTGGGTCTGTCATAGATTAAGAAACAACCCCTCTGGTCTGAATCGTCGGAAAACCAGAAAATAAATATGCTTAAGTGACGTCCCACTCAAACCGTCTATGGCGAATATGTAATTATAGTCTACATACAAGGAGGATTCACGGTGCAGAATTGCTCAATACGAAGGAATGACAAGGGATCGAGGCACTGGAGCAGTTCCCAGCGAGAGAACTCCTCTTCTTAAACGATTATGCTGTATGTTTACATTTTAAAGCATTGAAGTGGAGCGACAAGGGAGAAAAACGTTAAATTTTAAGCGTTTTATACTTGTCTCGAAGATTTCTTTTCTCGATTTTATTACATTGAAATAATTCATGTTTTCCGTTTAAATTCTTCGCTTGTTTCAAAGTTCTCTCCTTGACCTGGAATACACGACAACCTCTTTTCGTTAGCTTCATATTCGCTTCCCTTCTTCGAATTTGAATGCACGGTAATCACCTTTCTTGAGCTCCGAATTTGACGCATTTGTACCTGTGTTTTTCGATCTTTGCCGTAATCGCCTTTCTTGAACTCCGATTTTGACGCATTCGCACCTGTGTTTCCTGATTTTGAATTTCATGTTCGTTAAACTAAGTAATATATTTTGTTTATCGACGCGTACCATTTATTTTTTTTTCTTTTTCACAATTTTTTTTAACCTTAAAATTTAGTTCACTGTAGCGTTAGCTTTGCTGTTAAAATACAGAGTCTGTTAGTTTAAATTTTTGGCTTTCATTTTGAACTCGTAATGCGGTATGCATTAATTTTGTTCTGAGCTCTAAATTTGGCGAACTAAAGTTTTATGTTGGGTACTCACGATAATCTGTATATGAATCTTTCGTTAAATTTGGCTAAAAAAATATCCAACTCTATGACCCGTACACCTCTTATAAGAGCTTTGATGATAGATACATCACTACAGTCACTGCTCAGCTGATTACCCGTTAAATATGAATTATGACCTGTATATATGAAGTAGTGAGACAATGGTGCCGTCATATCATGGTGGACCTGCATTAAGGAGCAGCATGGTAACTGAAACATCGCAAATCGATGGTTTCTATCAGCTCCATATTTGCTTACCTGCTTCCATATTACATCAAAATAAATCATAGAATTATACATTTTACCAAACCATGCAATTCGAATAGTCAAGGCAAACTCCTTTAGTACTAAAACATCTAGTTCCAAAGTTCTGTTTGTCAAACCTTGGATCCAGCTTAAATCTTTATCAAAATAATCATCATCAATTACTCCCCTGACATGCTTGACTTCCTAGATTAAGTTTAACTATGATCTAAACTTTTGCAACATGCATATTACATAGTACTTCCTTATACCAAGAAATATAACTTTCATATACAAGCTTCTCAAACGTTTAACTAGTATGCAAGTACAGGGTCAGATTCTTCAAATATGAGTGAAAGTGAATTACTTATACAATCTGTGCCATTTGCCAACCACACTGTAAGGCTTCTCTGCCCTTTCTCACATAATATAAGATTTTCCGTATGTTTATCACATAATGTAAAGCAGTCTAGGATTTATGCTGGTAAAGTAAAAGCCATATATTTCACCAAATCGAAACAAGTCCGGAAATTGAGCAACTAATATGGTCAAAAAAAAACTGGAGATACCTCTGCAACAAATGCACCTCCATACCAAAGTAACTATTAAAATCAGTGTTGCACTTATCCCCGATATATTCAAATGATTGCAATAATGTCACCAAACGGAAACCAACCTCGGGAATATATATCGTGATAATCTTCTTTTATGGATTTAGCCATATCCAAGTAATATATTCGGGATATAGTTATATGACCCCCTTAAAAGTAATAGTCAGATTGAGGTATGACAGATATGTTACCGATGTACGTTATAAACGAGACATCTAACATTTTCATTTTGTAAATGTTATTAGGTAAATAAACTTTAGATGTCTTACCGTAGGAGCTAAATAAACATACACTTATGGATTATTCATATTAGGATACAATACCCTGCATTAGGACAAGGAGGTTGCGAGACCATCCTCCTTGACCTCGGTACCAGTAAGATCCGCCTAGCGGGTAAAAATAGCAAAACTATACCCGTTTATAAATCTGAAGTTGCAAAGAAAATTGTGTGTTAAAAATTTGGTTACCCACCTCATTTTTTTATATATATATAATTTTATTTTTTTCACGGACTATTACCATGGTAAGGACGTATGAGCGACGACGACGTGACCAGGCAACATCATCACCATTAATGCCTCCACTGTCGCCATCACCATCCCCATCACCTTCGTCACCACCAAGACAGCCGTCAACATGAAACGCTCCAACGCCAGAGTTGACTGTGATAATGAACTCTTTGGAAGCCTTATTGGAGACATTAAAGGAGTCAGCTAAGGCTAAAAACAAAGAGGAATTTCAGCATGTAGCCACCAGTTCAGCGGAACCACATAATTTGGAGCCCAGAGGATCGAGAGAAGACATCTCTAGAGAGCTTCAGAAAATTAGACTCCCAGAATTTTTGGGAGGTCAAGCTGGTGAACGTGCTGAGGCATGGTTGGAAGGGATGAACCGATGCTTTAGGATAAGAGAATATTTGCCTTCAGCAAAAACAAAAATTGTCGTGTTTCAACTAAAGGAAAGTGCCTTGATTTGGTGGGGAAACCTGGAAAAGCAGCTACACCTTACACCAGATAACGTTCCTTGGGATCTGTTTTAGGAAAGGTTCCGCGCGAAGTATTTACCTCCATACTTTCAACAACAACAAGCCAGAGCCTTTCATACACTAATCCAGGGAAGTAAAACGGTGGAAGAGTACGAAATAAGGTTTATGGAGCTGGTAAAATACATTCACTACTTGGACTCTGATGAACGTCAAGCGGAACGCTTCATATTTGGGTTAAATCCTCGCATGAGAGCCTTGGTAAGTATGTGGAAACCGTCATCTGTAGCCGAGGCAGTCGAATGCGGGCATTATGCAGAAGAGCACCTTGGAATCAAAAAGGATATAGGGCCAACAGGGCCCTTACAATCAGGACTTCCAGGGAAGGGTCCCCGTAACTTCTTCAGAGGAGGTAGCTTGAGGCCACCTTACAGTAACAGGTTTACCCCAAATATGGGGACAAGAGTTCCCATGGCTGTAAACACTATAGCTGTGGAATCGTCCAACACCAGACCATGGGCATCATGAGGGACTACTGGTAGACGAAGGAGTGCGAGAGGAATCAACATGGGAGGACGCAGCTCGTTCTCTAGAAATTCACACCTTGATTCAAGAGGATCAGCGTAGCTCAATTGTTGGGGATGTGGGGGGCCGCATTTCCAGCGTAACTGCCTAGAAGCGTCATCATATATATTGCAAAGGACTGGGAAGGAGCCGATATCAGCCAATCGAAGTAATCATAGAATTCATGCAGTAGTCAACCATGACAAAGCAACCCATCAATCCACTGTAGTGGAATCTTCAGGTATTATCAATGGTGTAAAACTCAAAATCTTATTTGATACTGGTGCCACAGATAGTTTCATTTCGTCATATGCATTAAAAAAATGTGGGTTGGCAGCTCGTAGACAAAATGATTTCCACCAAGTGGAAATGGCCTCGGGAGAACTCCAAACTGTGGGCTTGAGTGTGGACCAATGCAAAATTGACCTGGGGGTCTGTTCAACTAAACTAAGAGTCTATGTCACAGCCTTAGGAACGTACGATCTCATCATAGGTATGGATTGGCTGGAAGCTCACCAAGATTGGGTAGATTGTTATGGAAAAAGGATTTTGGGCTTAAATGATGAGGGAGAAGTAATCCAAATTCAAGGAATCAAGAGAGAAGTTTCTTTACGCTACATTTCGGCAATGCAGGTGAAGCGATGTTTAAGAAAGGGTTGTCAGGCTTATGCAATTCACGAAGTAAGCCAGGAAAAGGGACCATCCTTAGAACAATATCCGGTGTTAGCCGAGTTCCCGGGTGTATTTCCAAAGGAACTACCTGGATTACCCCCGGTAAGAGAATTGGATCTCACTATTGAATTAAAGCCAGGTACCCAACCGATCTCTAAAACGCCTTATAGAATCACAGCTCTAAAACTTTAGGAATTGCAAATCCAGTTGAAGGAACTATTCGATATAGGGCTTATCCGGCCCAGTACTTCACCTTGGGGCGCTCCTGTAATTTTTGTGAAGAAGAAAGATGGATCCTTAAGATTATGCATAGACTATCGAGACTTGAATCAAGCTACAGTAAAGAATCAATACCCTATGCCACAAATTGATGATATTTTCGATCAAATGAAAGGAGCTGCTGTCTTTTCAAAAATTTATCTTCGATCAGGGTATCATCAGCTAAGGATTTCTGAAAATGATATCTCTAAGACTGCATTCCGGGCACATTTTGGGCACTATGAATTTACTGTGGTACCATTTGGGTTACAAATGTGCCAACCGTATTCATGAATCTTATGAACAGTGTTTTCCGTGAGTATCTTGATAAATTTGTACAAGTATTTTGAGATGATATTGTCATCTATTCCAAGAATGAAGAAGAACATGAAGAGCATTTGCGGCTAGTATTGTCCTGCCTTAGAGAACGTCAGCTATATGGAAAATTATCCAAGTTTTCTTTCTTTCAGGAAAAGATTCATTATTTGGGTCACATCATATCAGGTGAAGGGATTTCAGTAGATCGTGAGAAGGTAAAAGCGATCATGGAATGGCCAATACCAAAAAATGCACATGAGATACGAAGCTTTATGGGCTTAGCAGGTTATTACCAGAGATTTGTGGAGGGATTCTCCAAAATCGCAAAGCCAATCACAACCCTCCAGTGTAAAGGTGTTAAGTATGAGTGGACCGAGGAATGTAATAATGCATTCTCTGAACTCAAAAGACTACTCACCAGTGCACCAATCTTAAGAGTCCCTGATATGGGCAAGGACTTCACGGTATGTACTGATGCATCCAAGCAAGGGCTAGGTGCAGTGTTAATGCACGATAAGGGAGTGATAGCTTATGCTTCCAGAAAGCTAAAACCTCATGAAGAACTCTATGCTACTCACGATTTAGAATTGGCCGCTGTAATGCTAGCTTTAAAGATCTGGAGACACTATCTGGTGGGACGAAATTTTACACTTAAGAGCGACCATCAAAGTCTACAATATTTGTTCACCCAAAGAGACTTAAATGCCAGGCAAAGACGATGGAGTGAATTCCTAAGTGAATATGACTTCGGAATATCGTATATTAAGGGAAAGGAAAATGTAGTAGCCGACGCCTTAAGCAGGAGACCCCGGATATTTTCCCTCATACCCATTAAAGTGGACTTAAGACAACGAGTACTAGATCGTCTTATAAAAGACAGCTGGTATTTAAAGGTGAGGGCAAGTCTTGAGGGAATTAAGGCAAAAGAATCTAAGTTTGAGGGTTATGAATTAGAAAGCGATGGGATCTTACGATTCCATGGAAGGATGTACATTCCTGATGATAAAGATCTTCGAGATATCATCCTTAGGGAAGCTCACAAAGCAGTATATTGTGCTCATCCTGGAGTAGGGAAAATGTATGCAGATACCAAGAAACTCTTCTTTTGGGCAGGCATGAAGCGTGATATCACTCAATTTGTTGCAAAATGTATGGAATGTCAGCAAGTAAAGGCAGATCATTGTCACCCAGCGGGCCTCTTACAACCCCACGACATTCCTGTGTCTAAATGGGAGACCATTTCTATGGATTTTATCACTGGACTACCTCTTACTTCTCAAAGACACAATGCCATTCTGGTAGTGGTGGATAAATTAACAAAAAGCGCCCATTTTATTCCGGTAAGAGATACTTATGATGTTGCTCACGTGGCTCGAGTATTCATAAATGAAATTATCAGATTTCATGAAGTACCTAAGAAGATTATATCCGTTAGAGATTCGCGATTCACTTCCAGATTCTGGACGTGAATGCAGACAACTTTAGGTACTCAGCTAAATTTAAGCACGTCTTACCATCCTGAGACTGATGGGCAAACTGAAAGAGTAAATCAAGTACTTGAAGACATGTTGCGAATGTATGTAATGGATCAACAATCACACTTGGAAAAGTATTTACCCTTGGTTGAATTCGCATACAACAACAGTTACCACAGTTCGATTGGGATGCCTCCATTTGAAGCTTTTTATGGCAGACCTTGCAAAACACCATTAAGTTGGGACATGTTAGAAGATCGAGTGATAATAGGACCAGAATTAATCCATGAAATGGAAGCGCAGGTCAGTCAAATTAGACATCGATTAAAGGAAGCATAAGATAGACAAAAGAGTTATGATGATGCTCACCGAAATGATAGGAGGTATGAAGTATGGGACGAGGTCTTCGTCCGCATCAAACAAAATAAAAGTACTATTCGATTCGGAAAAGGGACAAAGCTGTCACCCCGATTTATAGGATCGTTTAAAGTCGTGGAAAGAGTTGGACCTGTTGCCTGTCGTCTTGCCCTGCCACCCCACCTGCATAGAATTCATAATGTATTTCATGTTTCTGTATTAATACATTATGTAGCTGATCTATCTCATAACATCGAGTGGAGAGAATTGCAGGCATCAGACGAGGGAGTCATAACGGTCGAACCTTTACGTATACTGGAACGTAGAGTTTGACAGTTGAGGAACCGTGTGGTGGACCAAGTTAAGGTCCAATGGGACAAGTATAGTCCTCGATCAGCAACTTGGGAAAATACAGAGGACATATGTCAGAGATACCCTAATTTATGTCCATTTTGAAGACCTTTACAATATGTTTTGTATATATTTGCTTCACTACAGTCAGAGACTCAGAAACATTTTGAATGGTTATGGGTGAACATGAAACTTTATGGCGTAATATATGTTTAAATTTCGGCTGGTACATGGATACCAAAATAATATATGTGGTTCGTTTTACTAAATTATAATTGTCAAATAAGGTTAAAGGCCGTTAAATGATTTTACTTCTGATAGAAATTAAAACAATATAAATCTGTTTCATTTATGCATGTCAAAAATGAGCAACTGAAGTGGAAGACAGGAAGTGAATACATCCTAAATAAAAGTCCAACTACATGCATAGAATATGACAAATTATGTTATGATGAAGTATCATATGTAAAGAATACGTGAGTTATTTTGAATATGCTGATGCACATTTTACAAATGCATGGGTAAGTGTATGATTGCAGATAAACTTGCAGATAAACTTGGAGATAGACTATGATTTCCGATAAATGATCCAATTTCTAGGATGACCACGTGATGACAGAACCTCAGACCGATTAAAGCTCAAAGTGATTCTATGATAGGGTAGTAGCCCTAATTTTACTCGGAGGGGTGGAGGTGTTACCCACCGTTTATCCTACGAACCCTGGAGTCATGGGAGGACTGTGCGAGTCACGCTCCCCTAGACGTGTGATGATGACTGCTGGATGCCTACTCGGAATCAGGAGGTCGGTATAGCCGACGCTGTTACCTTCGTGTTATGAATGGTTAGGTCAGTAAAATTGACGCCATGGCATACTCTAGTAGAGGACGGATAGGATGGGAGCAGAAAAGATTAGGGAAGATAGGATGAGTTTGAATAGCTTGGGGACCTGGATAGAAAAGGTCATGTCCATTAAAACCTTGAACCTAAAGCTCTAACTTCGGGACGAAGTTTTCAGAAGAGGGGATGTATGTAACAACCCATTAATAAAATTTAAACTTTTTAAAACTTTATTATTATATATATATATATATATATATATATTATATATTATAAGTATATAATTAGGACTTATTAATATGAATTTATAAAACAGATCATTAAACTTTATAACATATAAGAGAAATGTTATAAAATATATCACTTAACTTTATAACATATATAATTTAAATGTTATAAAATATATCACTTAAACTTTATAGCATATATAATGTAAATGTTATAAAATATCTCAATTAAACTTTATAACATTTATAATGTAAATTTATAAAAGATATAGCGAACTTTATAAGGTATATAAAGGAAATGTTAAAAAACATAAACGGAATTTATAAACCTAAATCTAAGTTGTCCTAAAGAATCTATATATATTAAAGGGCGTAGAGGAAAGTAAGAAAATATCTCAGAGCCATCAATGCGTGGAAGGGGTGGGTGCAAGTGGGAGGGTGCCCACCGCGAGACCGGTAAATAAATAGCAGAGGTCTGAACATAGAGAGGGGGGGAAAACAAGAGAGGAGCAGAAAGAACCAAATTCACCAGGAGAAAATCAGGAGGAAGTTAATTATCCATTGGAAGAGCTTGAGAGCTTCTGTTGTGAAGTTTTCTGGATTGAGCAGCTAGGTTTGCTCAATCTGGCTGGTATTGCTCTCCCGGAGACTGGATCAAAACAGCCACGACAGCACCACGAAAATCAGTAGCACCAGCAGAATCAGCAGCAGTTGAGGTAAGTACAAATTTAAATTCTTCAGGCTTTCTGTACTTCAGATTCTAGTTACTGTTTTTGGTCATTACAAATGTGTTTGTGTCTTCACATGGTCCATTTCCAGTTGCAACTTTAAAGGTCGGGATATGATGGTTTAATCTAATAGTGGAGTTTCCTCAAGGGTTATAAAAGGGTAAAGAACCCTAAGTGATAATCCATTTGGTTCATTTGTTTTTCGTGTTTTCGGCCAGAGCGTTGCTTGGCTCTGATATACACACAAGGATTCTCTCTTACGTTTCTATTACATACGTTATGCTTATTATTACCAGACGTTATTATTCTTGCATAGAGAAAGGGTACACCTATCATTCCCTTGAAAAAATGGTAATGTTTTCGTTGCATCTTGTCGTTTATTCTTTTTATGCAGTAAGTCCCGTCTCTATTTGGATCTGTTGACTAGTTATCCATGTGAATTTTATCGGAATGTGCATGATTAAAGGATTCAATTTAGAAGGAGGTTGAGCTTTTCTCAACGATGGTTCACTATAGGAATTCAACCTTTACTTGCATCCCTTCAACGTCATTTTAGCATATGACTATCATTTCCTGTACTGCATTCTGGATGTAAGTAATTAATGGCTTTTGTAACACTGATTGATCACTACATGCAAATAATGGCGTGGTTATGGATTTAATGTTCCATTCCAAAGGTTATAGATACAAGGCCAGCTTCGGTAAGACTCAAAATCACTTTTATTTCACATTTTTCTTAAAAGGTATAGGTTACCTCTTAACTCGGATTTTATCCCTAAAACACTGAATGTTTTTTTTATAGAATTCTATGTATACATTGGTTATTGTTGTGACCTTGAAAGTACAACTTGTTTCTCTTACTTAAATGGTTATTGTTGAGACCTTGAAAGTACAACTTGCTTCTCTTACTTAAATCCAAATTGCAAGTGTTAATTCCGCTATCTTTTGAAGAAATTGGTTATCTTGTCTTCAGGGCTGTAACCCTAAACATAAGGTTTCTAGATATGGAACCCTAGTTTTAACTCTTGTCTTGTCCATACAACTTTGGCAACTCTCATGCCTTACAAGGATTTGGCACCATTTTCTAAATCATTTTTGGTCCTTAAGTCTTAAATTTTAACTCTGGTAATTATCATTTTTTTACAATATTAAATTAATCTAAAATTTCCACCAAAATATTATAGAGTAGTAGCATCGGATGGGATACATTCGGCCTTCCAAGTATATACTTTGATATCACTTTGTCTTTTCTTTAAATTCTCATTTTCTTTTATAATTATGTCCATAGTCTCTTCTTCCCATTATGTAATTCCATATCTGGACTCTACTACGTGTATAGATTTGATGGAGTGCATTTACAACGAGTATTGTTGTCTTTGGTGCTTCTCTTCAGCAGCCAGCATTAAGTCAGATTTATTTTCTTCTTATGAGCTAGTTATTCTAGCCTAAGAAGTGCTTATCACATATATTTCTCAGAAATCTTGTTTATGTTTCCTCGACAGAGCTACGACGTCGATGATTTTCTGAGTTATATTTTCTTAAATAAGGACTCATTCAACCATTTGAGGGTTTCTAGCCCTAATGGCCAATATGTTATTTAACACTACAATCTATTTGACGATTTAAAATCTTGTTTGCTCGTAGGATTTTGAATTTATCAAATCCTTGTAACAATTTCATTGTATATATACTTTTTTCTATGTGTTAAACAATGTCAATTTTTTAGGTTTGCTAAGTAGTTTTGCTTACATTATATCTCTATATGCAAATTTTGTTTCACTGTTGTTATTAGTCACTCACTGGGACTATTAGCCATGGATCGATCGTTGAACAGCTATTAATTGGCTTTGACCAAGTAAAATTTCGGGTACATATCAGGTTTAATCCAATGTTTGAAATAAAATTTTCTGCTCAATAAATTTTTATCCAAAGTTTGTGTTTGGACATCTTATTACAGGTTAGCTCCGTTCTAGACATATTTTTTCCCATCTCCCACTTATATCCAAAGTTTTATATGCTTTCAACATTTCCAAAATTTATACTTTTTCCACTTCGCACTTATATCCAAAGGTTTATGTCTTCAAAATTTCCGAGTTCTATATTTTTCTATTTTATGGCAACATACTCTAAATGCATGTTACTTTACACTTACATCCAAAGTTTATATGCTTTTAAAATTTCTATGTTTTATATTTTTTCTATTTTATCTCAACCTATTTTAAGTGCATATTTCTTCAACTTTATATACAGAGTTTCAATTTCTTCAATTTTATAACCACATATTTAATTTCCATGCACCACTTGCATTTAGCACCACTACCACGTATTCTTCTCCGCCACCTTTCATTTTCGCCCCCTTGAATTTATGGCCACATGTTCGGCTTTGCATGCAAGGCCTTGCAATAAGGGAGTTGTAGCCTCCCGGCACATGCACTTATCGCCACATGTTCAGCTTTGAATACACTACCTTGCAATAAGAGAGTTGTAACCTCCAAGCACATGAATTTGGATCTGAATTTGGATCTGTATATGTGAATGAACCTACTCTTCAATCTGGATCTCGGTCTCTCCAGTCATCCCAACTTTCAATTTCACTCAGTGCTAGTGCTTCATCCTCTGCTTGATAATAATAAGCATGCTTTCTGTTATGCATTTTTTTGCAACATCGTAATAATTGTTCATTTTTGTTCGTCTGTTATTAATATCAGTATAGTTTTGAGATAATAAGCATGCGTTCTGTCACATATTGTTTAATATTTTGCAATATCTTAATGAATGTGTTCAATTTTGCAAATGTGTTATATTTGGTTTGTCTCCACATCGTATCCTCTAGCTATAAAACCATTCCGTCTTGTCTCGGTATATTCATTCAATTCAAGGCGCCAAGGAAGCCATTAATAGCAGCGGCGTTCCCGTTCAGAAATATGGCGTCGGCGCAGCAGGGCGCTCTGTTAACACTAGTGTCTCATTGCCACCGGTTGTTCCTGCGTCTGGCCATAGGATCCATGAGGTGAAGGGCCATTGTTTGCTCTCACGATCCGATGCTTTCATCCATGTCTCTCATCTGCCCATTGGATTGAATGGTTCTCGGGCTCTCATCCTTTCATTTCTCGAAAATGAGGTCTTTCTACCGGTCATTGTTTCATTTCGAATTTTTCGAGACCTTATGGTTTTGGTCGGCCCTTCGATGGCGGTCTTCGACTGCTATGCAGGTTTTCTTGACCCTTTCCTCTCCTTATCAATTTCTCAGAACACCGTGAAGGATGTAAAACCACTCCGTTGTTTTAGAATTCATTCCGCAAAGGTTGGGCCTGATATTTTTATTCAAAGGTAAGAATTATTGACTCCTTATGCATGACTGTTCCTCATATCAATTTTTTTTTTAAATGTTATTTCTGATTCTTAAGGTTTTCATTGGCATGTACTAAATCAGTTTCATTGTTGTGATGGAAGGTCTGGCCCCCTGGTCGGAAGATTCGTCCCAGCATTGAGGCAAACCCTGCTTCAGGCTTTGAAAACGCAACCAATTCCGGGTAATTTGAATCCTTCTATTACTGTTCAAAATAGGGTTTTAAGAATGGACCACCCAACTATTAAGACTGTTAAGGACGTTTTTAAAGTGTTCTTCTGAGACTACGGAGTCATAGCTCCTCTGATAGCTTGTTTGTGTTTGGTTCCAGAGGTTAATGAGAGGCCTTTTTGGTAAGGCAAGGTGGCATATGACTTTGGCTGAGTGTGGAGCTTTCTATCTGCATTTGTTCTAGTTCTTGTGTAGCCACCCTTGATAATGAAACGTTTAAGACTAGATTTTATTTTTGAAAAGGGTTATCGTATTCATCCTACTGTTTTTATTTGATTATTCTCCTAAGTATTTCAATGGACACATAGTTCTTTCCTTTCTTTTTAAAGGGGTCCATCGTTGTCCTTCCTCGACTCTCTCGATGGTTAAAACTACACTATTTTTTTAAAGCCCTGTGACTCGTAATGCTACAATTACGATGCCTGTAATTTTTATGTTACAGTAAAATTTCCAGAAGTCTCTACTTCTTGACTTACCTAATTAAATTTGTTAGCTTATGGAATTTTCTTGTCTCATGCCATGACTATTTGGAATTAGTTATATGTTTGTTGAATCTACAAATTCCATATGTTTGCATATTTTATATCGTGTAAAATTTCCAGAAGTCTGTACTTCTTAACTTACCTAATTAAATTTGTTAGCTTATGGAATTTTCTTGTCTCATGCCAAGACTATTCGGAATGAGTTATAGGTTTGTTGAATCTACAGATTTCATATGTATGCGTATTTTATATGGTGTAGAACTTTTGGAAGTAGTTTAATGACTACTTATTGCAATGTGTACATGACTATTTCATTCATCAATTTTACCATTCTTTTTATTAATAGGTGAATTTAATCGTTGTCCCTAACTTAGAAAAAGAAATAGGGAAACTGCCTCTCTGGTTAATGTATTATTTCGATTTACAGAGAACATCTATCAGCTACCTTTTCTAGATAATGTGTATTTCTATTTACAAAGAATATCTATCCTACCTTTTCTGGGTAATGTAATATTTCTATTTTCAGCCTATACCTGTCCTTTCTCAAGATTTAATTGTGTTTCTAGTTTACTTAATTAAATCTTCTCATATTCATATTCGTAATAGAGTTTGCTTCCTGGAAATGTAGTAAGGATTTTTTTGTAAGAATCTCTATTATTCTTTCTAAAGGCATTGTTTTTAGTTCAATATAAAGAATTCTAATGACATATTCCAGAAGTAAGAAAACATTCTTGTTCTTTTGCACAATAAATTATCATTATATCTTTAATAGTTTAGTCATTCTCATAGAAACAATTCTTAGATTTAGTAAACAATTTATATAATAACTCTATACTTATCTAGATTACATTGTCCAGAACTAATGATATAAGGTTAGCACTTGGTTGTCCAGAACTAATGATATAAGGTTAGCACTTGATTCCTCCCTGCCTTAAGATTACCTACATTGGTAATCTTCTCCTTCATGCCACTCCTTGCTCTTAGGAGTTTTCTCTCTTGTGGAGATTTTAAAGTTTTACCAGCTGTCTAGTCATAACCAGACATAGCCATTCAAGATTGTCTGACCTTTCAGCACAACTCCCTTCTCTTTCTTGATCTTAAATCCCCATCCTCTTAATCATTTACTGTAAAAATACTCTAGGATTTAGTTTTGGCACAATTTTCCATAACTAATTACCTAGTATAAAGAATAGTATTTACGCATAACTGTAAAAATTTTATCCTTGAATAACTGAATTCCAAAATAGTTTATAATTTAAACCAATAGAAATAGTCTGCTTGGTTGTAGCAAAATTAAAATAAATATTTACATTCACGAGGATATTACATTATTATAAACTAATCATATATACATTTAAACAAACATGTAATGAGATTTTTAATAATGGAGATTCATTCCCAATTTATGATGGAGATTCTTCACATGTAAAGAGACATCATTAAATATTTTTAGTTTTGTTATTATATTTTGTTTGCATATGAAGAGGCGGCCACGGTGGTCTACAAATGCTTTGTCCGGTTGAAGAGGCGGCCACGGTGGTCTACAAATGCCTTGTCCGGTTGTCAAACAATTGATCGCCTTATTTTTC
>APFE030585339.1:37933-61929 GCA_000404065.3 Pinus taeda | reverse complement strand
GTGTGAATCAGTAGTGAAGGAACTTATAAATTTTTTCTCCAATTAATTATTCTTTAAACCATGCACAAAATCAAACACATAATTAGAGATTACATAATCAAACATAAACTAGAAACCATGAAAGCATTCAACAAAGGGACACAAGTATCTCTAGTGGAAAACCCTCTCTAGGGAAAAAAACCACCCGTTGTTGTTGTGCTGCTCAATATATTTTTATTAGTCAAGCAAATTCTTTACATAGAGATATAGATATGAATAATATAAAATGGATATTGTTTCTCATGCGGATCTATGGACTACCATTTACTGAAGGCCACCACGATCAATGATCCTCGCCCGTTTACTCCTAAACTCTCAACCAACTCTATATATTCTGATCTGCTGGAAGCCACCATGACCAGTGAGCCTCACCCAGTTTCTGCCAAACTATCCAATCACCATTGGATTGAGAAAAATTCTCACTTATATTGATTTCACTGGAGTACTCCAACTCCACTCCTCTATTTGGCTCTCGTTTCAAAATATTTCAAATTGGAACCAAGAAATTCTCAACATGAGCACCACAAAAACATATCTTCAAATCTCACAATCAAAAACCAAATATGCACCACAAACTACAATCAAACTCTCCACACACTTCTACCAATCCACACTTCACCTTCTCACTTACTGCACAAAAATGATGGCCGAAACATATTTTGTTTATCTGCTACAACACTTACAAACTGCTTCAGAAAATATGCATCATACAACTCTCACACAACTTGCACACTCTTCTCCAACCTTTCACTCACTCAACATATCATGAGAATCAACCATACTATCATTGAGATATCTCCAATATATAGATGAAATGAGGTGCTCAACTCAATAATTACCCAGAACTAGTGGGCTTCACTACTCCGTTCATTTGCTTGATCTGATCCAGATTCATCTCACTGACTCGATCAAGACACTAACGCCACTTTCCTTTTGATATTTTCACCTTTGATTAGATTCTAGAGACCCCACTAACTTTTCTGACCATATGCGAAAAAAATCTGATTAAGAACATCACCACAATACCAAAATTAGTTGACTTGTGTAAGGAATGAGGAGAAAAACTCATGAAAAATCTCGATTTGCACACACAACACTAGCCAAACTCGACTGGAGCTCCTTAGTCACTCCCACAACCTTGTCTTCCAGTGACTGTAAAGTTTCAGTCGTTCTCATGCCTCACCATCCATGTGACTAGGGAAAAGGATAAGGAACACACAAACCATTTCAACCCATATCACTGCTAAACTTCAGGTACATCTTCATCATCTTCTAAACACACCTCCAAGCCTTTGTAACAAGTATACAACTGATGACATATTCCAAGAACATCTGCAACAAGTCAATGACATGTAGTCCCTAGTCTTCCAAACTCCTCATCAAGACCAACACCTCCAACTCCTCAAGCAGTAATGACAACATGTCCAAACACCTCCAACACATGTAGCAACATCTCTAACTCTTGTAGGAGCATCTCCAACTCTTGTAGTAGCAGCATCATGTCATCCAACTGCCTCCAACACTGGTAGTAGTACCTCCGACATAGGTAGCAACATATCCAATGCTTCCAACACATGTCGAATCATATGCAACACTTGTAGCATCACTCCAACCACCTGTAGCAATATGTCTAGAATCCATCTCTACTCAGCCTCCAAATCACCTCTACTGATTCATGCCACAACCAAGTTGACATCAATACCAACCAATAGGACCACCAAACCAAACATCCATCACACATGCATATGACAAGTAGCACCGTGACCCTGCTGACATCAATGTCAACACTACAATGATCGAGAACTATCACTCTGCATAATCAATATATATGTAAGGTATAAAATAATAATACATATAATGGAGATAATATATGTATATGTATATGTATATGTATATGTATACGTATACGTATACATATACATATACATATACATATACATATACATATACATATCCTAAAATTTAAAAGATGTTGACATATTTTAATTATGCCTCAACATCTCCCCCATACTGGGTCATAGAGTGCCTCTTGACGCAACGATATTATTAATTAATCTTTGTGAAAATACTTTTGTAGAGAGCATGGATCCAACTATTTTCTTAGAAAGTAGAACTAATCAATTAGGCATTGTGGACCATTTTTCTAGTGCAATTACAAATAATTAGTAGCCCCTGAAACTATTATTTCATTGGTGGTAGCTATTATGTGTTATATTTCAATGATGTCAAATCTTTCTCCATTTGGCATCATGGGATTTGGAATAACTTCCTTTGGTGGATTGCTTGGAAGTGGTAGAAGAGGATATGTAATAAATTTTTTTGGAGGCATCAGGGTTAGGGACAAACAAGGTGAGAAACATAATCTTCAATATGCTCATTGCAACAGAAATTAACATGAGACAAAGACACGTAGAATCCCATGGAATAATATCAACTACAAGTAGAATCACAATTAAGATAAAGGTAAAGAAACATGTATGGTGAAAGGTATATCACATGAATTTTCTAATTATATTGTTTCTCGTTGCAATATTAGAGTATGTAAAGATTTATTTAACACTTAATTTGCTTCTTAGATAGATGCATGGATACTTGACACAAGTGCAACATGCTGCATGACCTTCTAAAGAGAATTCCTTGAAGATTCCAATCACAATGTAGATTATTTTACAAATAAATCAAGTCTCAAACCTTTGGGAATTCACATTGTTAGGCTTAAAGTGATTGGATTCCTATATATTATTATGCATGATGTTCTCTATAGTCGTGAAGGAACTTGTTGTCCCCTATGCACATTCAACTGTGAGGCTACTCCATTCATATCTTGAATGGAAAAATTGAAATAATAAATCATTTTGACAAAATGTTCATTATAATATGAATGGAGAATGAAATATTGTTGACTTTGAAAGGCACATCTACTCATGCACAGAATTATATATTCCTCTCTCACCACATTGAGGGTACATTGTCATCTACTCCCTTATGGCATGCTAGATTTGGACATTAATTATGAAAACAATTGTTTGATGAAAAATAATGATGTTTCTAGTTTGCTTACTATTCTTATGAAATTGAAGCACTGTTATGTTTATATCCTTGGAAAACATAGAAAACAACCCATCCATGATTCCACCTCTAGTGTGTGTAAACAATTTGGATTGATACATTCTAATTTGTTTAGCTATGTGTTTATTCCATATTCTAATCCCAATAGATACGTCATAACTTTTATTGATCACCACGCTAGGATTTGTTGGGTGTACTTGTTGACAAATAATGTCATGCTTTTGAAATTTCTAAATTTTTTGTATATGGTTTTAGAATGAATAACAATCACATATTGGCACTCTTCTTACTAATAATAGATGAGCATATATATCTAATTAATTCAAAAAATGTATTTTCCAGCATGGGATTCAACATAAAAACATAGTTCCATACAGTCCTCAACATAATGGTGTAGTTGAAAGAATGAAAGGATTTTTTTTTTTTTTTTTTGTTTTTTTTTCTCCTCTTCTTTTTTTTTTTTTTTTTTTTTTTTTTTTCTTTTTTTTTTTTTTATTTATAATATGAAATCAATATTTTCATTTGATGCGGTTCTATGAAATATATGTGAAAAATAGGTTCCCATCTATTGTTCATGGAAATAATACTAGATATGAAATATGGTATGGTTGCATCCCTTTAGTGAGGCAATTCAAGGTCTTTGGTTCCACCCATTATGCCTTAATCACTAATGAGAAAAGAAACAAGCTTGATGCAAGAAGCCAAAAGTGCATATTCTTTGGGTACTCAAATCCACCAAGACATATTTTCTTGACAATGTGGTAAACAAGAAGTTCATTATTTCCATGGGTGTATCTTTTCTTGAATCTTCCAGGAATGACAAAATTGTTGAGTGTTGGCTTGATAATTTGGATATATTCACTCATGTGAAAAAATATCACAAGTTTGATGATGAGATTCCACATCTTGAAGGGGATTCCATATCTTGGATCAATCTCCATAATCTCCTTTTGAAGCACCATCTCCTTGTCATGAATTTATGGCCACTTTATCAAATCAGGAAGTTTAATTGGATGATTTTATTGAGATAATTGGATGATTTAATTGAGATAATTGAATGATGAAAATTGATGGGAATTCAACACCATATAAATCAATGGAGAAACATGAACCATCATAGAAGATTCCCACAAAAATGGCTCATCAAGACACGTAGAAGTGTTCATCTTGATGATAATGAAAGGTAGAAACCATAATTTCCACCACACAAAGATGTAGGTGTTGTAGATAATTCATATTCAAGTGATGTAGATGATATCGATGTTTCATATGATTGTGAATTAAATTTATCTACTAAAATTGAACCAACTTCCTTTTAAGAATATGCTTCGCATGATGAGTAGAAAGAATCCATTGAAAATGAGTATGACGCTCTCATCAATAATGGGACATGGAAGTTGATGGACCCTCGATTTGGAACCAAACCAATTCGTTATAAGTGGGTCTTCATGAAAAAGTATAAACCATATGAATCACTGGACAAGCATAAAATGAGGTTTGTGGAAAAAGGACTTTAATAGAAATAAGGCATTGATTATGAGGAGACTTTTGTCCCCACAAAAAAATGGGATACCATTTGTATTTTATTTTCCTTGGTAACATATAATGGTTGGAAAGTTCATAAAATGGATTTGAAGATGGATACTTTGAAGATAAGGTATTCATGTTTCAGGTAGAAGGTTTTGTTGTGAAGTGTAATTCCTTTAGTGCTTATAGTAGAGTTGATGCCTCCATTAAAACACTTTAAGTTACTAATTAAAAAATTTCAATATGACTCTATAAATAAAGTATTTTAGTACCATCTCTACATTTTATATATACCCTCACCAAGGTGTTGGAATTCGAGACAATGGAGGAGGGAAGGGGGGGAGTCCACCACCTTGTTTCCTGCAATCACATTTAAGAGGTGGGGGGGTGGTGCAGCCAATTGTTGGCATTGATGTCAACAGGTTAGAGATGTTTTTGGTCATATGCATGTGTGAGGGGGTGCGATGGATGATTGGTTGATGGTCTTTTTAGTTGGTATTGATGTCAACATACCTATGACTAGACCTAGTAGAGATTATGTCATGGTTGTTGAGGAGATGAATTCCAAACATGTTGATTTGGTTGGAGACATTACTACTCTAGGAGGATTGGATTGTTGTTATGGGTGTTGATTTTGTGTTGTAGCTTAGAGATGTCTCTATTGTAGGTTGTTGGAGTGCTTCTCTTGGTGTTGCATATGTCTCTACATGTCTTGGAGACATTTCATTTATTGCTACATGTGTGAGATGTGGTTTCTTGTGATGGAGGTGATTCTGCCAGTGTTGGAGGCAATTGGATGTGATTTTTCTACTATAAGTGTTGAGGATGTTGCTACTACAGGTGTCAGAGATGTTGATACATATGTTGCAGGTGCCATAGATGTTATGGTTGCTTATTGAGGAGTTGGCGATGTTGGTCTTGGTGCTGAGATTAGAAGAATAGGTCTTGCATGTTCCTGACTTATTCTTGTCCTATTTCATCAGTGACAGACCTATTGCAGAGGCTTGAAGGAGTATTCAGGTGTTGGAGAAGATGATGGATCAGGTGGAAGAGGTTCAAAGCTGAGAGGCTAATGTTTTTATTGAGCTTAAGCCCCATTTTCATGCATAGAGGCATGTGGGAGTGGATGTAGGCTCCAATCGCTTGCAAGGAAGGCTCAAGGGAGAGGTTATAGCCCTAGACGAGTTTAGACAGTGTCAATGGTGTGACTGAAGGTTTTATTAAGAATTTCTCTGCATTCCTTGTGGTGTTGAGAAAATTTTTGGCTTGTGGCGACCTCCTTGATTGAAATTTTTCGTTTTATGATTGGAAAATATCATGGGACCTCCAAAAGCTATTAAAGTTGAAAAGATCAAAAAGGTTAGTGGAGTTAGTGGTTGATTGAGTCAATGAGTTGAATCTGGATCAAATCAATCATATGAATAGGACTGTTGAGAACAATAGTTATGTCTAGTTATTGAGTTGAGCACTTGAGCTCATCCATATATTGGAGAAATCTCATTGTTAGTACGGTTGGTTGTTGAGTGTATGTTAAGTGAGCTTGGAGAAGAGATTGCAAACTATGTGAGCCTTACTATGCATATTTTCTATATCAGTTTACAGTTGTAGCAATAGTGAGTTGAAGCTTATTTCAACCATATGATTATGGAGTGTGTGAGATGTTGAGGTGTTGATTGGAGTAGTGTTTGGAGAGATCGTATGGATGCATGTGTAGTATTTGGAGTTGGAGATTTGGATTTTTATTGAGCTTTGATGTTATGTTGCTCCAGTGCTCATGTTGAGAAAGTTTTAGGAGCCCAACGTGAAAATATGTGAAACAAGTGAAGGCACGGAGGCTTTGAGTATTTAGTGATTGGCCGATTCAGTAGAAGGAAGAGTTTTCTATGTCCAATGGTGGTTGGATAGTTTGGTAGAAACTAAGCGAGGCTCATTGGTCATGATAGTGTAGATTTTTCTGTAGATTCACAAGATCATGTAATCTACTAAAACAAGAGACAAGAATCTAATTCTACTTTCAATCAGCGGGAGCCAATAAATTGATGAAAATAATATGAACAAGAAGAATCAAAATCAATGGCACATAACACAATAAGTTTTTCTTGGGAAATCCACTGCTCAAAACCACATCTATCTATATTGAAGTAATCAGAAATATGAATGAAGATAAAAAGCTTGTTCTCACTAGAACAATTTCGTACAAGTTTGCTCAACTCTCTGCCTCGCAAGCCTGCCCTTAGCCAACACTTGGTGAATTTCCACTGCCTGCCAAGACCTTATTTCTTTGGGAAATTCCTGTAGGAATATCCCATATTTAATTGGAATTTCCTTATTTCGTAATTGTGCAATCCAAACTAGGTCCACTTCCAGATTGCATGCATGATTTGTACAACTTGGATCATTCTACAATTAATAGTACATTGTCTGTGAACTCTAGTCTCAACTGGGTCTTGTAGGTTTTAACCCAATACAGAAATTACTTGCATATGAATTCTAAAACATAGAAGATAAATAATGCAAGAGCATAACACATAAAACACATATACACAGAGATATTCCTTTGGATCCCAAAATCGGGACTACTAGCTTGATTTTTCATTTTATTCCTTTCAATGTTACAATACATAATTATACATGCTGAAGCATCCAATACCATGGACCGAAAACCATCGCGTCCAAAACCATGTGCAAAAACCATGCACAAAACCATATGTAGGTCTTCCCAACCTAATATAGGGCCCAAAATTTTTTTCCCAGGGGCGCTTCCCCGGACCCCATAGAGGGGGGCTACTCGCCCCCCTCAAACCCCCACTGCACAATTGACACAACAAAGGGGGGGCTCTACCCCCCCTCTAACCCCTTGGTTAACTACATGGGCTAGTCGTGGAAAGAATATAACACAACCCAACATTCTCCCACTTGTTGTTTTCTTTTCACAGGGGGTCACATGAGAGCTTAGTCATTTATCTAGCCCTGCAATGCCCATTGTTTCTCTACACCAAGATAACTTCTCAGAGCTCACAAATTTTTTCAATGCATCTGCAGTATTCTTTAAAGAGTCCACCTTTACCACCAACACCTTTCTGTCTTCTATCATATCCCTCACAAAGTGATACTGAACATCAATGTGCTTTGTCTTTGAATGGTAAGCAAGGTTCTTTGCCAAGAAAATTGCACTTTAGCTATCACAGTCTATCCTTATAGCTCCCTGTAATAACCCCATACTTGAACACAATCTCTGTAACCAAACTGCTTCCTTGCTTGCATGAGTGCCTGCCATGTATTCTACCTCTGTATTTGTTAGTGCCACTATAGATTGTTTCTTACTCATCCAACTGTCTGCACCTCCAAATAGGTTAAACACATACCCACTTGTAGATATTCTCTGATCTAGACCTCTAGCCCAATCTGCATCAACAAAGCCATGGATATCAAAAACTTTGTCCAATCCTGGTCTTCCTTGGTATCACAAACCATAATCACTAGTGCCACGCAAATACCTGAAAAACTGCTTCACTGCTGTCCAATGCTCATTCCTTGGTTTTGACATAAACCTGCTCAATACTCCCACTGCATGTGCAATGTATGGTCTAGTACACACCATTGCATACATCAGGCTACCGACTGCACTTGCATATGGAACACGGGACATGTCCTCTTCCTCTTCTTGTGTCTTGGGACACTGTTCAATAGATAACTTTACACCTACGGAATACGAACCTTCACCAGTTTACTATCCTGCATAGAAAACCTCTGCAATATTGTCTCGACATACTTCCTCTGGTTTAACCAGAGATTCATATTTGCCCGATCTCTTTTAATTTCGATGCCCAAAATATAGTTTGTAGCACCAAGATCTTTCATGTCAAATTTGGAGGAAAATTGGGTCTTCAAATCCTGGATAATTTCTTTGTCATTTCCAACCAGCGACATATCATCCACATACAAGACCAGATAACTAACATAGTCACCAATTAATTTAGAATACACACAATGATCTGATTTTCTTTTGGTGAAGCCGAGTCCCTGTATAAATGTATCAAATTTCTTATACCACATAGAAGATCATGCATCAATTCTGGTCCATGGGGAGGGGGAGATCAAGTTCGAAAGCTCTAAGTGCAAACATAGAATATCCTGAGAGAACTGACAGAGGATATATTTGCTGCTATTCTATGACATATTCCTATGTTGCTGCTATTAGATGATTTTCTTATTGATGCGCATGTGGATTATTGTGATGGTTAATGGGCTCATGATATGTGGATTTGGCGACCCTATGTTGCTATTACACATTAAGAGATTATGTTATTGGTCATGGAGGTCTTTGTGTTTTGATGTGGATGCCATGTATGTATTTCATTGTTGCTGCCATATGGAGCATATGTTCATGCTCATTAATGCCATGTACTCATGTTATTTTATGTATTGGGTGTGTATTGATGAGTACACCATTGTGTGTGGATGTAAAATCCATTTACTATCATTATTTCATATTTTGGGCACATTGATCATGGAGTGACCCATGGTGTCTAACATGTCTTGTCATTTACTATGTATGGTCAAGTGGAGTCCAAGTCATGTTTCATGTTGTATATCTTTGATTTAGCTCCACATATTTTGTGCATAATGTAAACTTGGGTCCATAGAATCATGGTTGGTGATAGGTGTAGAGGAGCCATACGTCAATTCCATGTGCTTGTAACAACTATGTATATGCTCTATGAAGCATTATATTGTATTGTATTTCATTGTATATCATGTCCAAAGTTAGTTAGAGTCATGGTCATGAGGAGTAATCTCTAATGCTTGGCAAGGAGGCTTATTACAACTAGAAGATGTGTTGTTTTAGTAGACAAGAGTATGATTGCAGCTCCATTACATGCTTAGGGGGAGCATGTTTAGTATTCATAATTGACATGGCATTGAATAGTGCTTTTGGCAGCCAACTTTCTTGTTTTCATGCTTATCTTCTAAGAGATACTTCATGGGTTGCATCAGCATGGTGTTGAGTATGACAAGGGGATTCCTTCTCTCATCCAGCACATTATTTCCATTCTAATTCAATGTTTTTATGTCCTTTTTTCATTGATGTTAAAGGGGGAGATATTTGGATGGTTAGAGATCAACCTTAGTTGTTGGATCTAGGTTTCCATCAATGCCAAAGGGGGGGTTTGTTGGCATTGTAGTGCTGGCATTGATGTCAACAGGATAGAGATGTTGTTGGTCATATGCAAGTGTGAGGAGTATGTGTGATGGATGATTGGTTGATGATCTTGTTAGTTGGCATTGATGTCAACATACCTATGACTCGACCTGGTGGAGATGATATTGTGGTTGTTAAGGAGATGGATTCTAGACATGTTGAGTTGGTTGGAGATGTTTTTTTTGTAGGAGGATTGGATTGCCACTATGGGTGTTGCTTTTGTGTTGTAGGTTTGAGATGCTACTATTGCATGCGGTTAGAGTGATGATCTTGGTGTTTCATATGTCTTTATGTGTCTTGGAGACATTGCAATTGCTGCTACATGTGTGAGATGTGGTTCCTTCCATTGGAGGTGCTTCTACCAATGTTGGAAGTAGTTGGATGTGAGGTTGTTGTTGTAAGTGTTGAGGATGCTACTACTGCAGGTGTCAGAGATACTGCTACATATGTTGCAGATGTCAGAGATGTTATAGTTGTTTCATGAGGAGTTGGAGGTGTTGATATTGGCAGAATAGGTCTTGCATGTTCCTGAATTATTCTTGGTCTATTTCATTAGTTGCAAAACGATTGCAGAGGCTTGGAGGAGTGTGAAGATCTTGGAGAAGATGATGGAATAGTTGGCAAAGGTTTAGAGATGAGAGGCTGATGTTTTTACTGATCTTAATCCCCATTCACATGCATCGAGGCCTATGAGAGTAGTTTTGGGCCCCAGTTTCTTGTAGGGAAGGCTCAAGGGAACAATTATAGCACCAGTTGAGTTCAGACAATGTTAAGGGTGAGACTGAGGGTTTTTTTGATAATTTCTCCACATTCCTCATGCTATTGAGTTAATTTTGTCTTATGGTGACCTCCTTGATTGGATTTTTTCAGTTTATGATCAGAAAAGTTCATGGAACCTCTAGAAGTTGATTAAAGTTGAAAATATCAAAAAGGCTAGTGGAGTTAGTGTTTGATTGAGTCAATGCACTGAATATGGATCAAATCAAGCATATGAATAGGATTTTTGAGCTCAATAGTTATGTGTAATTATTGAGTTGAGCTCTTGATCTCATCCATATATTGGAGCAATCTCATTGTTAGTACGGTTGGTTGTTGAGTGTGTGTTGAGTGAGAGTGAGCTTGGTGAAGAGATTTCAAACTGTGTGAGACCTACTATGCATATTTTCTGTATCATTTTGTAGTGGTAGCAATAGTGAGCCGAAGCTTGTTTCAGCCTTATGATTATGGAGTGTGTGAGATGTTGAGGTGTTGATTGGAGTAGTGTTTAGAGAGATGGTATGGTTGCATGTGTAGTATTTGGAGTTGGAGATTTAGATTTTTTTTGAGCTTTGATGTTATGTTGTTGCAGTGCTCATGTTAATCAAGTTTTAGGAGGAAGTGAAGGCATTGAGACTTTGAGTATTCAGTGATTGGTTGATTCAATAGAAGGAATAATTTTCTTCGTCCAATGGTGGTTGGATAGTTCAGTAGAAACTGAGCGAGGCTCATTGGTCATGATAGTACCAAAAAATCAAAGTCTGTAGAGCCATTTGTGAGTTTAGGAGTAACTGGGTGAGGATCATTGATTGTGGTGGCCTTCAACATATGGTATTCCATAGATTAGTGAGAGAAATAGTTTCTTGTCTGATAGTGCTAGCATACTGTGAAAGAAGTCAAGTCTTTCATCTCATAGAAGTGAGTTGATCCATGTATAATTTGTTCAGAAGATAATAAATATTGAGAAATGCAACAACAACACAATGGTTTTTTTCTCGAGATGGGTTTTCCACTATAAACACTTATGTTTATTGTGTGATTTCTTTCATAGTTTCTGACTTATGTTTGATGCACTAATGTATAATTATGTGTTTCATTTTATGCATGTTAAAGATTAAATTATTGGATAAAATTTGCACAAGTTCTCACACAACTGATACACTCCTCTCTCAGTAGTGATCTAGTTTCCAACACCAACCCACCCCATCCATTCACACATGAAAACAATCATTTATTCCTTTCATAATCATATGGAAAACTATTATTTGTTTGAGCATTCTTAGTTGGGATACCTTGGTATTGCATTTAACTGGTGCGCTTGCGACATCTCCCCACCATAGGCGGGATAATTTCCCTATGGAAAAAGTTCTGAGGGGCTCAAACTCTATCTCCATGGCTCAATGTTGTGTGGAAAGTTGTGTTTTTCTACTCTAGTGGGGAGGATGATATATTTCCATGGCCAAGGCTTAGTATGCATGCTAATTCTAAAAGGTTATATCTTCAAGGATGTTATCCACCAATGTATGCACTAGACACTGAGCAACTATGATGGGAGAAGGCCAAAGACAGTAGTGGAAGAGAGTTCTTAGACGTTAGTGGAAATTACAACGCGACATCTCAAGCAAGGGAGGGTGTTGATAGGAAACAGTTCACCCTCACATCGATGAGGTTTCAATCCCAGTTGGTTGGAAAATTTTGGGTAATTAATCCTATGTCCAATTCCTCCTACTTGGTTAACTTTCTCAATGGGTTAGCTTATGTTTAGCAGTTGTTTGTATGTAGCGTTCGCAACACAGTGGGCATGAGAATTGATTTTACTCTCCCTATTTCTTTGCATTTTTTGGACCCTTCCTTGAGTCCTTTACTCTTGTTGAGTCAAATTATAGACTTATAATTTGTCAACATAAATCATCAACCGAGGGTAGGTAAGCTTGTGAGGTGTTGTGAAAAATATATGCAGGCTTAATACCTCGAGTGCTTATTAATCAAACCAGTCAATCATACACAGAACTAATGCCTCTTTTCTGCATCAACATTTGGCAACAAAAGGGTATGGAGTGGATTGAAACATCCCTCTACAACTCTTAGTATTATTGACGTTGATTAGAAAAGATAAGAAATCAAACTTACAACAATAAAGAAATCATTTAACAATGTAAATCAAATCTTTGATTAAATGAAATCAACACATTAACATGAAAACTTAATCATTCAATCAATGGATTATTGTTGCTGAAATGTCAAAAAGAATACATTAGCTGTATAAACAAGTTATTACTACAGAAAATAATTAAAATGCAAATACACTACAACTAAGGGAGTTGTGAGCAAAGGGGGCCCTCCCTCACTCACAACCCCTTCAAAATTAAAAGGGCTTGCTCAGTAGAATAAATAGAACATAAAGTATTATATTAGTCTAGAAATATTACAACCGAGTACAATCTAATATGTGCTATCAACAAACCCAACCCAAACCCTTACAATATAAAACATAATCGTATTTATACAAGTTCAAGAGCCCATATTTGGCTTGAATGAGGAAAACTACTATTCTAAGCTATTAGCTTTCAATACTAGTACAAACTGTCAAAATTAGCTCTACTGAGTCTAATCCACGACTGAAAGCATGGATTAGAAAAAATTCGTTACATAGCTGGAGTTTTCCCTCATGCAGCCAACAAGAAGAGGTTTGCAAATCTGGGCAGTTTCGATGGTGGATTTGAAATAGCCAATAGGACAACATCCATGTATGATGAATTCCCCACAAAACCCATGTTCTCATTTGATTTGGAAGTGAGTGGAACATAGCTGACCGCCAATTTTGTTACAAGAAATCTAGGCGGTTGTAGGAAATCCACGTTTGCAGGAATTTCAAAGCGTTTACAAGAAATATGACCGCATGAGCTGTCTACAGGAAATTGCGAGACTGTTTCGAACCAAAGAAAATCTGCATAAGATTTCTAGATTAGTTGGCATGATAATTCACTAAGGAAACAACTAGCTTAAGGAATGCTTAAGATTAAGGTAAAATGACACTTTTTTTTTTAATGTTTATTTGCATACCTCAAGCATATAGCACCCTTTTGGCCAAAACCTAGATGATATAACCAAAATAAGCACAATTAGGGGTTAAGGAGAGTTCAAAATGGGAGGTAAAGTCTAGGAAAGCTGTCAAAATTAGGCAAAACTGGGTCTCAACATCTCCCCCACACCTGGCTTCTTGCATGACCCTTATGCAAGAAAAAATGTTTCGCCCTCCAAAAAAAGGAAATCAGTCCTTATCCTAGGCTGCAGCTATTGCAACCAACTCATCCAATTGGTTCCCACTAGATTCTGCCAGAATCTAACCCCAGTATAACTAATTTTTTTTCTTCAGATGATCAATCTGAGCTTATTTCTTCTTCATGATTCGGGCCACCTTCTGAAGCCATTCCTCATGTTCTTTCTGCATGTGTAGGTTGTTTTCTTTTAGAGTCTCATTGTCCTTCCTCAAATACTGTTCCGAAACAGTGAGCTCAGTGATAATCTTCTCTAATTCCTGCAGAGACCGCTTTTTCTAGGGATTACTTCTCCTTCATGATGTCCTTGGAAAGATTAGGGCATACCAAGGTCCTCCTTTCCTTTTTTTTTTCTGCTATTTCATTTCCGCTTCCATGCAGTGGGGGATCTTGGAAGGAAATTACTTCTCCACCGATGAATTCAGTAATTCTACCTTTTCCTTTCCTTTAGGCGGGCCATGAAGCTTTTGTTTCTTTTTATCAGGCGTCTCGGGTAGTACCTGCCCTTTTGCAGTGTCCTTTATAGCTAGCTGGATAACCTGGCTCCTTGTAAATCTCTTAGTGGGGGTGGAGGTTCCCTTCAACTTAGAATTTTTACCTGTAGTCTCCCCAGTCACCACCACTTCTTCGTCTTTTTCTTCCTCCTTTGTCTGTGGCCCACAGGTTTGTAGCTTCTTCCTTGGATTTTTTGCTGGCTTTTCCTCCATGGGCTCTGAAGAGTTAGAGTCTTCATCCTCTGTGAAATAATTCTCGGCCAGAAAATCTTCCCACGTCTTCTTCTTATCCTTCAGAACCTCCATCAGGATAATTTTTACCAGCCCATGGTGATAGAGGTCTTCCTCCAAATTGGTTGCCCTTTCCTTAGTAGTCGTCGACATTTTCATTAGGGACATCCTTAAATAATATGGAAAATTCAACAACTTATCGTGAAAATGTGCGAGAAACCGAATGTAAAATAAAAACGTGAGCCCAAAGAAACCTTCGCATGTTATATACTTCTACAGGAAAAATAATAGGTGCCAATACTTACTTCTCAAAAAGTCCTATGGGATCCATTTGCTCTAGTCCAGAGAAAGGACATGCACATACCCTTATTGAAACGTTTATTCTTAAACCAATGTTCCCCCTCCTGTGGAATTATGCATGCTCGAGCCACCAAACCCTCTATTAATCTAAACTGGACATTCCTGACTTGTGCTTTGTCACCATTCAAATTCAGGGCGAAGGAATTTGTAACCTCTAAATTGTGGCCACTGAATTTTTGAAACAATGGAAACCACCCTACTTTATCTAGTCTCTCTTTAGTGTGAGGGTCAGTTTCCAACAGTGTAGGGCCTTGCAGTTCGAAGCAGACATGGGCACATAGCTTTGACATAATGAAAGAAGGGAGAGACATGATGCATGCAACTCACAGAAATTTCGTGCTTGAGACTTTGCAATGGATCGCTCGACAAGGGAGGGTTAAATTGGAAATATTAGAAAGCATAGAGATTCAAGAAATAGGCCGTGATCATGATTATCATCATGATCCGACCTGCAGAAGGATGTCGAGAGTACAACCACTGATCATGTTAAATTCATGATAATTGGACATGGATCTAAATTTATGATGCAACGATTTTTGGCCGTGTTTTCCGCAAGGGTCACAATAGCTTAAATCATGCAATTTTTTTTTAAATTAAGCATCAATTACCTCTTATCTTAAGTGTCTTGTCACTGGTTGTACCTTACCGAGCTTACCTTCCAATGGTCCAGTCCTTGGATGACATTTGCTTGTTGTTGAAATGATAACCCACTTAAAAAATTAAATCAGATGTATAATCTCATAATTCATGACCTTGACCAATAATAAAATTGTCAGTACTTTATCAAATAATTTAAACTAATGTTTTGTCTATGACTTTTTTTCTTTAGGAAACCCAGGACGTTGCTGCAAGAAATGGAACCGTGACTACTGAACATTCTGCAGGAAATTCTTCTATAGGAAAAATCATTTCTCCCTCGTTTATGTACAGTTCATTGCACATGAGTAAAGGTGTTTATGTCAAATGTGTAATGATCTCATTGGATTACCAGGCATTAAGGTCAACTGTTAACCAATGCATGGCCCATCACCATTAATGAGAGTGAGGACCAAGGTATCCTGATGCATCCTAGTAGTTGTGAATTTATGAGCTATTGTCGAACCCCCTATAGGATCCAACAGTCAAGGAGCCATAGTGATCCCCGATTGTTGTTGGCGAGATAGCCTGTCATTAGAGCATACAAGCTTCAAGCCATCATAAGAATATGATCTTACACCTAGATAATTTGTTGATGTCGATGGGCCAAGATTGTTGGAAGGAGGGCATTAAGAAATCCCACATCAGTCCAACACGAGCAATCCAAAACTAATTGAAAAATAAAAATTATTGAAAGGATCCCAGAGGATCTATTAACCTGTAGTTTTAACGAGCACATGGCAATCCATGCTTGCCAGATTTCATTTTAGAGAGTCTGAAATACTTGGAAAAGAAGACTCCAAGGGGGCTTATTTTCCGTAACTAGTCCATTGGGCCCAGAAAAAGGAATAAAACTGTACCCAGTAGACATTCCTCTCATGGTTTACTGAGCATGAGAAGGAAAAAAGTGGGTTCATTGTATTAGCAAGAAACCAGGAAGAGATAGTGGAAGGAATGACTCCTCTCACCATTTTCAGCTCTTTTTTCTTCATAGTTTCTTGCACAAGTTCCTCCTTAGATTGGGGTTGTTTATATAGCTTGAGTCTGTTTCCATTCACCAAGAAGGTAACATTCCCATCATCAATGGTTTTAACCCGAATAGGTTCATTATCAAAAACTTTCTCAATTTCATAGGGGCCTATCCAATGTGTGTTGAATTTCCCTTTAAAGTTCTTAAATTATGAATCATACAACAAAGCTTAGTATCCCTCTTTGAAATAATTCTTTTTAATGTATCTATCATGCCATTTAGCCCGTTGTTGTTGGATCAAGTCAGTATGCTAAAAAGCATCCTACCTAATCTCATCCAACTCATTGAGCTGCAAGATTCTCTGTTGCTGAGCTTCATCAAGGTCTATAACCAAATTTGCTTCCATTTTGAAAGTTTTGATATGAAATTCAATGGGAAATAAAACTTGCTTTCCATACACCAATTCTTAGGGAGCGAAGCCAGTGGTATTTTTCCATGTGATCCTGTAAACCCACAATGTTTCAGGAAGTCAGTTAGACCAATCCTTCTTATGTAATTGCACTGTCTTGGTAAGGATTGTCTCCAACACCTTATTTGTCGATTCCACCTACCCATTGGCCTGTGGATGGTAAGGGGTGGACTTGTGATAAGTAATCTGATATTTCTGCACAATTCCCTGCATAAGCTTTGACACAAACTGAGTACCTTGATCAGTAACTATCTCCCTAGGTACCCCAAATCTTAAAATGATATCAGAGAAAAGAAAATCTACCACTGCTTTCTTTGTTGCTCTAGGTAGTTCTCTTGCCTCCGCCCACTTCGTAACATAATCAGTACAAACTAAAATATACTTCTTACCTTTGGACATAGGATTGATGGGATCTACAAAATCAAGAGCCCACCTCTCAAAAGGTTTTATGAGAACCTGTGGTTGCAAAGACATCTCATTTGGTTGTACAGGCTGCCCCATTCTCTAGCAGCTATCACACTTCCAGACATACTCTTTTTGCATCTTTAAAAAGATTTGGCCAATAGTAACCTAAGCAGAGGATATTATAGGCTACCTGCTTGTCTGCAAAGTGTCGTCCACAAGTTTCATCGTGACAGACTCTCAATATGTCATACATCTCATCTTCCCTAACACACCTATGAATAATCAAATAAGATCCAGTGAAAAAGAGATCTCCCCTAATCCAAGAGTAATCAACACTTTTCCTAATAATTCTCTTTTTATGATTAGATGAAAATTAAGGGGGCAACTTTCCTATAGAAAGGTAGTTGGCAATGTCTGCAAACCAAGGTGTTTTGATAGAAATAACAAACAAATTTTCATCAGGAAAGCTATCATTAATGGGAACATCCTCACCTGCATGGTTGAGCTTAAATAAGAAATCAACTACCTAATTTTCTTTTCATGGTCTATCCAATATTATGATGTCAAATTCCTGCAACAACAAAATCCACCTAGTAATCATGCCATTAGTGACTGGTTTTTTCATGATATATCGAATGGTAGAATGATCGGTGTGTACAAATACTTCATAGCCCGTGATGTAATGTTTAAACTTATTAATAGCGTAAATTACAATAAGGAATTACTTTACAGTTACCGTGTAATTCAGTTCTACAGGAGTTAAATTTTTACTAACATAATAAATAGGATGGGTTACAGGATCCTCCTTTTGACCCAATATTGCTCCTATGGTTGAATCAGAGGCATTAGTGGAAATATGAAAGGGTAATTTCCAATATTGGCCTCTCAAGGCAAGTGCTGAAGAAAGCTCTTCCTTGACTGTATCAAATGCAGCTTGACACTCATCATTCCAATGAAATTCAGATTCTTTAGTCAATAATTTGAACAATGGAGAGGATACCTTTGTAAATTTTTTAAGAAACTTTCTGTAGTAGCTTGCATGTCCAAGGAAACTTCAAACTCCCTTTTGACTAGTTTGTGGGGGTAGCTTTTCAATAACTTCAATATTTGTCAGATCAACTTTAATTCCTCCAGTAGAAAAATGATGACCCAAAACAATACCTTCAGTCATAATCATAAAACATTTTTCATTACTTAATGAAAGATTAGTTTCTCTACATCTTTGCAAAACTTTATCAAGATTATGTAAAGCCTCTTCAAAAGTATCACCCATAACTATAAATCATCCATATAGACCTCTACGTAATCATGCAAAAGGTCAGAGAAAATACCAAGGACCACCTGCTGGAATGTGGCTGGTGCGTTGCATAGACCAAATGGTAATACCCTATATGCATAGGTATCCTAGTACATGTGAATGTTGTCTTCTCCTGGTTCTCTGGATCTATCCTAATCTGATTGTATCCACTAAACCCATTTAGGAAGGAAAAAATACTTTTTCCCTGCTAAGTGTCCAACACTTGATCTATAAAAGGCAAGGGAAGTGATATTTTAAGGTAGATTTGTTTAGTTCCCTATAATCTACACACGCTCGCCATTTTCCATTCTTTTTGGGGACAATAACCAGTGGAGATACCCACTGGCTATCTAAGATAGGATAAATGAACCCTACATTTAACAATTTTTGTAATTCATCTTTCACAATTTCCCTTAAAGCGGGGTTCATCCTCCTTTATGGCTATTTCACAAGCCTAACATTTTCTTCTAGATAGATATGATGAATGCATGTGTTTGGGTGAATACCTCTCATATCTATCTATTCCCAAGCAAATGTGTATGAAAAGTTTTTCAATGCTTGAATTAACTATTTTTCTTGTTCAAGGGTTAAGGCAGAATTAATGTTTAAAGATTTTTCAGGAAAAAATTCAACTACCTTACTCCCCCATTCAGTCATGGAATATACATGAAATGCAAATAAGAGGGCTGAATGTAGCTTGACTGTTGTATTATGTTCATGAAAATCATGCAAATCAATAATGATATCCAAATTATGACTAAACTGCCCTTATAATTTCTGCGGAAAATCAAGATTAGAAATACAACAATTTATCAAATTTTCTTCTGAATTTTATTTAAGACTTATGGCTTCAGCTATTGTCAAAACTGGTCAGATACATTTTGAAACATACTCCTCTTCTTCAACCCAATATGTATTTTCTGATTTCAAGAGGGGTTGAGCAGGGGGATAGAAATTAATGTGCTTTGTTTCAGCTCCATGAGTGATGGTCATGTTTCCATACCTACACCCCATGTGGGCATCTTCCGTGGCTAACCACAGCCTCCCCAATATCAAAGGATGCCCTCCCAAGTTGGTTTTAGGTTGAAGAACATAAACGTATGCAGGGTACTCCCAAGAATCTAATGAGATGACAATGTCTTCCAATACACCCTCTATCTTTACCTTAGACCTGTCTGCTAGTTCTAACATGGTGGGAGTAGGTAATAAGTTAAAGGATCATTTATGAGATAAAGTCTCCATAGTCATCACATTAATGGCTACACCTAAATTAGTTAAAGTGTTCTTTATGGGATGTCCATTGATAAAGGTGGTAACCACAGGGATTCCAGAGTCTGCATATTTTTCAGTAACAAATCCGGTGGACATTAGACTTGAAAGCTTTCCACCTACTTGAATTGTAGAGAGTTCTCTCTTTTGTATTCTTGGTTTCTTGGTACATAGTTCCCTCATTGTTTTGGCATAAATTGGGATGTCCTTAATTTCTTGCAGTAACAGGATCTTAATGCACACATTTCTTAGTTCAGACACAAGATCAAACTCCGGTTGTCTTAATTTCATTTCCAACCTCTCTAGAAAAGGAGGTTGGACCGTATGGGATGAGGAAGGTTCTTGGGGCCTTGAAGTAGGTTGTTCTGCTGGTTCAATTGTGGTTTCAACTTTAGGCATTTCCTGAGTATTTTCCTCTACAATCTCTTCAATCCTACAGGGCTGAGTCACCACTTTTCCAGATCTAAGCTAAATTTCCTGCAGCGACATAGGAAATTCCTATAACACAGGAACAAAGATTTCCTGCAGCGGTTGTGGTGCAATACAATAGGTAGGAAAAGTGGAATAAGTGACCAATCCAGTGTTGTGAGCAGATTGTATGGTTTTATTGTTGGGGTTAGACATTGGCTAAGAAGGAAGTTGCATAGGACGAATTTGATTTGGTGGGGCAGGCAACTGAAGTTGTTTCTATTGAGGTTGAATCATTTTCTGTGTTGTGAGTTGTGGTGGATAAAAGTTCCAAGAGGGAAAATTATGTGCAATAGGGTAAGAAAAGTTCCCCTGCCAAGGCTATTGTGGAGGCCAAGGCTTCCAAGGCATTGGAATTGTAACACCCTGTTATCATAAAATCAGTACTAAGGGCTGCTACTTAATAAGATCTCATGAAACTGTTTCAGACCAAGCTTTAGACTAAGGTTTAGCCTCCTTAGTCAGAGAGGGCTCTCTCACAGATTTTTGATATGCATTAAGGGCAAGAAAAGATGGCTAACTCTTTGAACAGTATATGAAATTTAAGCTGGTTGGAACAACAAAATTAGGCTTCACCCATTGGGCTCATGGAGTCATACACTTCTGCAGTAAACAAGTAGCTACTCAATCATGGAAACCAAGGCATATAATGTCTAAATGCTCAAAACATTTACCAAAAAGAACCTCAACTCAATAAACATACACAAAAAGTCTGAGCACTAGGTGAATTCAGAGTGATTGCATGTTTAATGAACTGTAAAACAAGATGAATAAAGACCAAACCACATATACTTTGAGCATTTGAAACACAAGATGAATATTGGGAAGAAAAAGTATCCTTTCTATTACTGTCAAAGTCTTTTACATAAGCCAATATGAAAATTCTGTTTTTATAAAAATCTCCAACCTCTTTTACATCAGAGTTTTTCCTATATATAGGAAAACAAAACTAAACTACCTTGAGTCTCCTCCTCCAGCATGAGGGGAGCTCGAAAATCTATCATTAATTGCCTTACCTTATATCTAAACTAACTTATTAAATACAAAGGTATTGTGCTTTAAATACTTAGAGTCCTATTCCTATTGAAACTCTAATTCTATCTCCTCGTGTGCATGATGCTTTCTTGAACTTTGACACCTGTACCATTTCTGTAATGGCCAAAATACATTGGAGAGACATTCACTGAACGAGCTGCCTTGGATTCTAACTGTGCAGATGACTCATTATTTGATGAAGATGCGTGCCCTGTTTTCACGGTCCCTGCCTTCCATCAGTCTTTATTTCCAAAAGAACATGCTTCAAGCTATTTAATTCCTTTAATAACCACGCATAACACCATATGCCTTATGATCTGGATGCGTTGTGAACTGAACAGGTGTTCAACTCAAAATTTCAGTAACCCTACCAGAACCCTAATATTTCGGTCATAAAGTAGCTTTAGGAAGACTTTAGCAAAAAACCAAAATGTTTCACCTTTTTTCTCCAATACTTACACCTGTCATTATTTGAATGCTTTGACAGCCTTGTATTGTCTCTTTCCTGCCCTCGAGGCATTCCCTTTCAAAATTTGCTGACCTTAGCATCAATTTCATTTTTTCTTACAAAACAGTCATCTATAGCAGTTTCGTAGCGCGCTACGAAACTGCTGTTCTTTTCAAAAATTACAGTCTTCAATAAATTTATCAAATACTTTGTGACTGCTACAGCTTCGCTTTTGGCTTCCAAAATTCATAATTTGTCTTCCTTTTATATGCTGTGCTTACATGCCTCAAAAACCAATGAACTTAAGAAAAATAAAACAAAATTTTGGGGTAGCATCTGACCTTAAAAATTTGCAATTTTTATTTGGAAGCTAACTTGCCTAACTGAGCTTTTAGTTTTGCAAGCTCTTTTTCCATGGCTGCAATTTCTGATACAGTTTTCTCCAAATTAGCCATTTCTTCCTCAGTTGCCTCCCATTGTTCCTTTGAAGATGAGGTTTTGGTTTCTTTGACAATGGGAACCTTTTTATCCATATCTTTCTTTTTGACTTCCTTTGCTTTTTCTGCTTGAGGTAGCTGCTTTTCCATTTCTTTGGCCTGTCCTCTAGTGTATGGTTTTCTTTTGATTTCCTCTACCTTCTCTGCTTTAGGCAGTTGTCTAATTTCTTATGTTGCAGGTACCTTCACAGCTACCTCATCCTTGTGAACTTGCTCAGCTGTTTTGATTTGCCCCCTGGTGACTGGCCTTCGTGGTTTGACCATAAATTCCTTACCAGACTCTTCAAACCTTAACCTTTTTGAGGCCTTTGATTTTTTGGTGCTATCAGGTGATGACTGGGTTAGGTCAATAGGCATTGACTGACCCTGCACTGATTTGGCTTGCTCAAAATCAATTGCCTCAAGCAAATCATTTAGACTAGCCTTTGACATAGGGCTTTCTTCCACCGCTATTGATTTGCCTTTTTCTCTGCTTAGCTGACTTCTGGTTTTGATTCTTGACACTTGTTCAACTTCACTTGGCCCTGGTTTATCTTTCTGGTGCTTGATTTTCTCCTTTGATGACTTAGGTGTCTCCTTTGTTGATGATTTAGGTGTCTCCTTTATAACCACAGACTTCTCTGATTTCCTCGACTTGGTTTTGGGCTTCTTTTGGTCTTTCACCTCTTTTCTGAGCTCAGCCAGGGTAGGTTCTTCAATTCTTCCTTCTTTTTCCCTATCCGGCAATGGAGTGAGGCCTGTCTTGCTTTGAAAGCCGGCCATAAAAATTAAAGAATCCCAATCTCTACCAATTTTTTGCAAACCATTTAACACCAACAACTTTACTAAACCATGGTGAAACAGGGATGTTTCACAATCATCTTTCCTTAACTGGATTTTATCACACATTTTACTAAGGCTTCTGAACAAGTAGAAAGGGATGTCTATTTATGCTTTACCTGTGAAATGCAACAAGAGTTTGAAATGATAGGAATAAACTTTGGTGTACCTCTCCTCGCATGTTAGGTATTTCTGGATGCATGTAAGGAGCAGAGCATAATGTTCTTTTACGTAACTCCTTGGCACAACTTTGGTGAGGTCCTCATTTACATACTGTTCTTTCAAAAATTCCTTACAGGGAGTCATGTAAAACTTAAAATTTTTGAACCACTCTTGTCCTCCTCTCGGAATTTCAGTGAATAGAAATGGCTTGTGGAGACACAGGAAATTCTAGCATTGACACCTTAGAATTCAAGCCAGTAAAATTCAATGCAAAAGCTTTCGTTACCTTTGTATGTCCTCCCTTCAACTTTTCGCAAAACCTCCAGCAACCAGCATTTTTAAAGGCTCGTGCTACCCTTCATCTCTGAGTGTAAGATCAAGCCCCTCTGACTCTGTTCTTAGGCACCTTCCGGATCGATGTACTCTTTTCTCCATCTTGCTACGAATGTCTTCACACAGAGTACTAACAGCAGCTACAATTCAAAATCAACTTCAGCTTTGGAGTGTAGGCTCGCTTGCAATGATCCCTTTAAATGAAAACTCGGGCTTCTTTGCGTTTTTTCA
>APFE030585339.1:1163-35780 GCA_000404065.3 Pinus taeda | reverse complement strand
TTGACACCTTAGAATTCAAGCCAGTAAAATTCAATGCAAAAGCTATCGTTACCTCTGTATGTCCTCCCTTCAACTTTTTGCAAAACCTCCAACAACCAGCATTTTTAAAGGCTCATGCTACACCTTCATCTCTGAGTGTAAGATCAAGCCCCTCTGGCTCTGTTCTTAGGCACCTTCCGGATCGATGTACTCTTTTCTCCATCTTGCTACGAATGTCTTCACACAGAGAACTAACAGCAGCTACAATTCAGAAACAACTTTAGCTTTGGAGTGCAGGCTCGCTTGCAATGATCCCTTTAAATGAAAACTCGGGCTTCTTTGCGTTTTTTCAAAAAAAATCTCGTCATACAACAAGCATGTTAATGCACCATGAATAAATATTATGACACAACCATACCTCATAAAATCTCTTGAAATGATTGTCATGTGCGTGATCCTAAACCTGATGGCGGAATGATAACCTATCATGACCTGGAGAAGACATCAACTGACAAAATGTGGACGGACCTAATGACTCATCTCCCCAGACTTGACATTTCAAGAAAATGCGCTGCAAAAACCCCGAATCCCCGATTTCGTAGCGCAGACAATTATGAATTGACAAAACGCGCTACGAAATGGCTGGTAAATGATATGCTGCGAAAAGGTGGAAAAATGATTGCGCAGCTAAATTGGCCAATCAAATTGCGCTGCGAAACTGCGCAAAATACAAATGACGCAAACAAGACAAGACATGCCTTAAACAATAATGATGGAGGGTATCTAACGGTTTTTCACAAGGACTCACATCAATACCTTTTGAAATTCTAATTTCAAAGTGACACACATAGAAACCTATTAACTTAAACAAAAAAAATTTATATGAATCTTTGGACATAGGTGGACTATGGTTTTAAGTGATAACAGAGATCATGGGATAACCACCTATTTGTAGGACTCCCTCTTTTGACGTCATGAATTTATTCTTTGTTATGGAGCCTACATCTTTTGGGGCTTCTTCATAGGGAATCGGCCATCCATCACTTTCATTCATGAATCATGCCAGTCATGTCATCCTTTCTTTCATCGGAAAGTGATTCACTAATCCATAGATGGCTTTCCTTCATACAACTACCTTCTTCATATCATGTTTTCTTTAGGATCTTATCATCCCACTACATGAGTATTAGTTGTAGATGATATCTACAACTCTTCCTTTGGTAGCCCTACATTAGCCCATCCAAATATTATTCAAAAATAAAAAATGAACATAAAATTACCTTTGTGACAATCTTACATCATGACATTTGCTTGTTGTATCAACATGTTGCATTCATATAGAGACGTCTCCAAAATGATATTAAATGTCAAGAGTCATCTTCCTTTCTAGACTTCTTCAAAGTCTTCATACCTTTTCCATGGAGATGTCATGGTCAATTATTCTATTTATCAGATGTTGATTTCCTTTTCTATGTGACAATAGTTGCATCTTTCATGATCTCTCCTTACTTTCTTCACATATTTCTTCTCAGGAACTTCCACTCATAGTTCATTTTTATCAACCACCTCATATTCCATATGAGGACTTATTATGTTGATTTCATCTAGTCAATATGTGAACCATGCCTTTATGAATCCTTCCAAAGGAGGAGCTCCCTTTCTTTTGATCATGCTCATGAGGTGGAGAATTTATCCATGTGATCTGCAACTATATGACATGACCCAATTTTATCAAACACAAGTATACATACCTCATTTCTTCCTTTTGGTCATCTAGATTTCCTTCAACACTTCCTTGATTGAAATAACTTCAACCACCTTAACCTGCTTCACTTCTTTGGACATCATACCATCATTCCATGAATCCCATACAAGGTGGAATTCTCAACGAGACACTTGCTTGTTCTAGTAGGTGAACCTTACGATGAAGATTCCAACACAGGATCTTGATCATCCTCATCCTGCAAATGATAAAGGTTTTGAATGGTGCATGATGAGATCTATATTAGATGACTTTCTTTTTCCTATAAGTACTACTTATGCTTCTAATGAGGTTACCAAGAGCTACATCCTTCTACATGTGACAACCATAGACTTCTATTTCAATTATCTTTCATGCTTCTTTATGATGATGCCATGAGCTCTTTCTTTCAATCGTATTCTTCTATGATGCCATCTCCTAACATGATGCATCAGATCATGATTTTAATGATTCCTACCATGATAGTTATACTTTATAATAGAAAACTTTGAAATAGAAACTTGAAAGCAACTAGGTGAGGAAGACTATCTCAATCATAGCAGATATGTTTTACTTCCTCCTTTTGGCATTTCTTCTTTTCAGCTCCTTCCACTTCTTCAGTGAGATGGACTTCTTCCCTTCCTCTTTTTTTGTTTTCATCCTTTATCATTTGAGAATCTCTCTTGTAGCACCCATATTCATGAGAGCCATAGCATTGAACCTTCGACATGTTCTTCTTCTTTTTTTGAGCACCAAGCTTTCCAAACTTCCCTTTTCTTCTAGCCATGGAAAATGCTTGAGCTTTCTTGCTTGATCCTACATCGATTTTTTACTTCATCCCAGTTTCTTTGATTTTTCACAATGACCATAGTTCATTGAATGGATTAGCTTCCATCTTCCCATAGATTCTTGATGTGAAGTTGCCCCATTCCTCTGGTTATGCATTAAACACTATGGTAGTCATTTTCTTGTCAGACATTATTTCTCCCAACTTTGTTAGGAAAATATGGGTGGGGGGGGGGGGGGGGGGGGGGGGTGGTTTGGGGTGAATCAGTATTTTACAGACTTCAATTTTTCAATTTCTTATTCATATTTATGTATGCCACTGTCATTACGGAAACTAGTGTATGTACACGACCGTGATTAATGCAATCCACGTACATCCAAATAACTAGTTTATCATTAATTTCATTAATTGCTCATCTTTAGCATCATTACTTCATTATTCATCCATTAATTAGTAGTAAAGAGAAGATAGATCCTCAATAAACAAGAAACATATCAACACACATGAACACTAGAATTTTAGGTGGAAACCCATTGTGGGAAAAAACCACTATTTTCGTCATCTTTGTCTTCTTCTTTTATTATAAAGGAAAACTTCTTACAATCTTGTACTGACTCAGACTCTAACCAGTACGCATGCACCCACTTGCAGAAGGATACGTCCTTCTCTCGTTCTCCAACACCTACTGGAAGGGAGATACAACCCCCTGAATGTGTTGACCAACTCCTAGTGGAAGGGAGCTCCTACCCCCTTTCTAAAGGCTTCTACCCTCATCTCCTTGTGGATCACTTTTCATAATGTTTCAAACTAGACCCACCTGTCAAAAAATCATCAAACCAACCTATAGGCCACCTTTCATCAAAATTTCAAACTAGCCCCATATCAACCATAAACCCAAAAAAAATGAAGCACTAAATCTGAGACACTATCACACTGTAAATCGACTAAAATTCTGAAGTATCAAGTCACTAAATGCATAACCAAATCAAAAACAATAAATATCAAATTATGTACGTGACTGTACTGAATAAAACTCGTGTATATACATGCTTTCTCTATATAACATCTACGTACAAATATCAAAATAATATACACATAAATCATTAATCATTGAACCATTCATATACCATTTCACCAACTACAGATGATTGAATCAATCACAAATTTCTAAACCAATTAAAGATCATACAATCAATCATACTTTTATCCCATTAAATTTGAAAAATTCAACCAAGTCACCTCAATCATGATAAAGACATCATCGATAGACAACAACAAGTAAACCAGATAACATCAACATCAATCAACATATTTGTAAGCATAAATCAACAGATCAAACCTTGGTTTATATACGTGACTTTCGTAAGAGATATTAGCATATGTACACACTTACCATGCACAACACCCATGTACAGATATGCACATATTGAAAATTATTTCACAAAATATATATGTGACCCTTCGGAGGTGGATCCGTGTATGTACATGACTATTCCCAAACATACTTGTGTATAGATCTGGAAAAAAAATAAAAAAAATCATTGCATACACAATTCCACTTTCCGCAGCCTTGACTGTCAATACTACAGATTTCTAAATAAATTGTTTAGATCATAGCATCATAGTTTCATCAGTATTAGACATTTGCAACAAGTAAATCAATAAAAAACACATGTCAACATATTTCATATATTTCAGATCTAAGTCTTCTTCTTGCTACTCGGTGCACACCTATTTCAGATCAAATCATTCATTGACAACACACTACTTGCACACCTAACACTTTGATCGTCATCTCATCATATAGATTTATCCTTAGCCAATACCTTAGGTTAATCCCTCAGTAATGTCGTTAGTATTCTTTGATGGGATCAAATAACCATTGTCACTCTCATTACTATGGGCCAATACCATGGTAAATTTCCTTGGTATCTATATTACCATGGTGTGGATTTTGTGCATGAATTTTCTTCATCATACCTGTGTATGTACACGACCCGTTTGAACAAGATCTAGGTACACTTTCCCAATCATCACCTTTATTATTCATCTGTCTCTGAACTGATATTCCTTTGTCCATGTCACCTATCACATATGTATCAGCCTACATAATCATCTTGTTATCATAATGTTGACATGTTTATCAAGTAGGTTTCCATCAAGGAAGACACATTAGTCATAATGCCAACAAACTCTTGGAGTTTGTCTCTTATTTCTGACACCCTCATAAAGTATGAGGTTATTCCTTCTTCTTTTGATATCTTCATCTTATAGAGCTTGAGTTTCTTCTTTTGGCGGTTCAACAATTAAACCCTTAACATGACCAACGACTTCATTTTCTATGAGGATAAAATCTATCCTCTTCAAGAAAGTTTGATGACCCAACCAATTTGTTGCTCTCCTTGCAATATGAAGTCATTTTGACATATTTAAATATAGATATGAAAATTCTTACTTGTCAAGTGAAGATACTCCTAGATGATGAAATCTTCAACTTGATGCCTTCTTGATTTTGATGATGGTGTAGATAATAGAAGATATCTTCTTGGTGAAGATGTCTTTCTTCAAAAGTGGTCCTTGGCTCAAAGGGAGATCACATTGATTCCTTTATGATTATGATAACACTTTTTCCTGCTTTTCTTCCTTCAATACAACACTAGTTAAACTTCTTTAACAACCTCAAACTTCGGCCTTTCTTTGGAATTTCTACCTTTTCTGCAATAACTAGTTCACACATGTGGCTATAATATGGACAAATTTTCCTCCTTTCTAATTTGCTTGACTTGACTTATTTTTCTTGTTATTTTAGCTTGCAAAGGAGACCTTTCTTGGCACATAACTTGATCCTTGATGGTGGTTGGAATTCGATACTTGCTACTGCGGAAGGATGTCTTAATACTTCACACATGTGGAGAATATAGCCTAGAAAAACATAATCAAAAGTGATTCACTCTTCCTTCTTCATGATAATGATTGTAGAATGTGTGAGTTTCCCAAGAACACTTCAAGTGTGGAACCTTTCTTTGGATGAGCTAGGGTTTTGAGGTTTTCTTTGATGCTCTTAATTATTCCCTTTCAATATGATGAGAGGGTTAGTCCTTCTTGATGGTTAATGCTCTTGATGTTTCCAATATGATCTCTTTATACTTTGGCCCTAGAGTATCCTTCTTTGTCTTTCCCTTCCTTGATGTAGTCACCTTCGCTTTGATACCATGTTGAGAAATCTTAGGGGCAACAAGTGTAGGTGATTTCTCTTAATTTGATACCCTCTTTTGATGTATTGTTACTTTACTTGATTAAATTCTTATTTTATTTATTATTATTAGTGTTTTCTATCATCAAACAACTACCAAATCATAAAGAACAATGATACAATAGGACGCAGGATATAGACAATCAGGTAGGGCCAAAACCTCTCCAACTGGGAGCAAAACCTACTAGAATCCTTCTATTCTTATAAAACTTCAATTGAAAAAATCCAAGACCCATGAACCTTAACCAGGACCCTCCAAGACTAAGTCATCCTTCATTCTTGATGAGATTTCCTTACACAACTTCTAGCAACAAACTTCAACCTCCCAACAAATTCTCCAACAACTTTGACCCTAACAATAATTTTTGCAACTTTGACCTAACAGCTTCAGCAACTTCGACCAAGCAGCTTCACAGCTTCGACTTAGCATCTTCACAACTTTAACCTAGAAGTAGCTTCACCACTTCGATCTAGAGGTAGATTCATAGCTTTGACCTTGCAACTTCACAACTTCGACCTTGCATCTTCATAGCTTCCACCTAGCATCTTCACAGCTTCTATCTAGAGATAGCTTCAAAACTTCAACGTTGCAGCTTCACAGCTTTGATGCAACATTAGAATTTTGTCTATCCCAGAAAGTATAGATACCCTAACAAAAGAGAGAGAGAGAGGCCCAATACTTCAATATTTATCTTCTTCTTCTTCTTCTTCTTCATCCTTTTCCAACTTCTATCTTGAGGAGATCGAACTTGATTGAGTGAGTGTGCAAATAAGGTCGAGTTCCTTCTTATTTATAGGCTTGTGAGTTGTTCAAATTGTTATCTTGAGGCTAACTTGTCCCTTCATGTAGGTCAACTTGATCTGTGTGCCATGACGAGGTCTTGAAGGGTCTTTTAACTCAATAAATTTTTCTTTACAATATGTAACATGCCCAAATGGGCCTTCATTACATGACAATGAATCAATTGACTTTATGACAAACCTAGAAGCACTCAATGGGTGCTTGACCTAAAAATAAATTTCCCTTGAGCATGAAACCCATGCCTTAAGAACACAAATAATAAATTTATCATTTGGTCCTGATGATGAACCACACTAGCTTGTTCGAAACGCGTTGGAAATTTTTTCTCCTATATGATTTCTACCAAAAAGACTCTTCTAAATTTATTTTTCTCTTTTCATTAAATACATAAAATCATGATTGCATATGCCATTATGAATACCAAACTTAGTTACATGTTTCAACAATTAAGTCCTAAGGGGGAAGGACTAATCTAGTTGTATATTAGTGGCCACCCACCTCTTCCATTGACTTAATGGTTCTTTGTCTTCTTGGCATGTTTTCTATGGCTTTTTCAGGTTCCAAACTTCCAAGGCCATGTTGAGGCCCTCAATTATGTTTTTTGGAAATTTGGGGGGCTAGGGGTTTCCACAACACACCTTGGCCCCAATCAAAATTTGTAATTGTTAGATAGTTCTTTCCAACAAGCTATTGTGTGCCCCAAATAGAGATTGTATGCAAAAGTTGTGCCCCCAAGAAGTTGATGTACCAACTAACCACCTTGAGGCCTACAAAACTTTTGGTGCTTCATCTTTCAGGGTTATGGTTTTGTACCTTTACTATTCTTTATTTATGTTAAAAGTTCATTCTTTCGTCCTCTTATAATAGCTTCTTCAAATGTGTAGTCTGTAAAAATTCCCACTGTAGATCAACAGCTTATGCAATATACTAAAGCAAAATACAAGATCTACTTCTACAACAAACCTTGCGGAAGCTTAATCGAATATGAGCAATATCAATTAGAACACATATAACTAAGAATGAGAATCAATCACACATGAACACAAAAGAATAACCTAGGGAAAGCCTCAACCTAAAACCCCAATCTCTGTATTATCATACAAGTGGAAATATGTTTAGTATTACAAAAAAATCAGCTCACAACCTATCATGCTCTCTCTGTAATCAAACAATACAACTCACACACTGAATAGGCACTAGATATGCCTTTCCTCAGCCCTCCAAGCCTCCTATTTCCTTGTGCAGTTTTTCTTGGGGTCCAATGATGCCACCTATGTGATTGGCCTCATCACACACTTACTAAACTGAAGAAGTAACTGCGTAATCTCTAAGGAATGAATTCCTTCTGCATGTAAGAGATATTCACAATGGAATATTCCTGCAAATAATAGTACATTATCCCTCCATCTGATCTCAACTGGGTCTCTGTCTGAACTGATATGCATGAGTTATTTATGAGAGAATATTCAATAATCTGAAGTGTAGCAGTTACATGCATGCATGCATTAACTAACTAAACTCACAATTAGTTCAACAAACTATTTGAACTAATCTAACTGGACTTGACTCAGTTAACTGAGCCAACTCATTACAACTCATCCTTATCTCTTTAAAAGATGGATAAATTCCTCAATCAATGGGATAACTGTTGCATGTCCCCACATAGACTTCATGTTTGATTTTCTACAACTAATTTACTCAAGATGAATTAATTAATTAATTTACAAATAACTGCTAAGATCAAATTCGAATTTTTGCTTCTCTATTTTAGTTCAGGGACTAAAATAGGAAGGTATCCTGAAATTCTATTTATAACAGTGCTAAATTTAGCACTTCTATATTTAACATTTCTTGTTGCTATTTTCAACACTCCCTCTCAACAAGAAAGGGATTATCAGTAACCCCAATCTTGTCTCTGTGGAACTCGAACTTGCATCTTGACAATGCCTTAGTCAAAATATCTGCATCCTGTTCGTCGGTCACAACATACAACAACAACATGATCCTCTTGACCACACAGTCTCGAAGATGGTGATACCGGATATCAATGTGCTTGGACCTGTCATGAAAAACTGGATTCTTAGAGAGTTTGATACAACTCTGATTATCGCAGTAGATCACAGTTGGATCCATCCTTTGACCAAACAATCCCACTAGAATCTTCTGCATCCAAATGGCTACACATGCAGCCTGACTAGCAGCCATGTATTCAGCCTCTGCTAAGCTAAGTGCAACTGACCTCTGTTTCCTGTTGTACCAAGAAACTGCAGTTGATCCAAGGTTGAAGACTCCTCTAGAAGTGCTCTTCCAGTCTGATGGACTCCTTGCCCAATCTGCATCTGTGAAGCCCTGAAGCTTCACTCCCTCTGACTGTTTTTACCACAATCCAAATTGAGATGTGCATCTGAGGTATCTCAACACATGCTTTGCTTTCTTCCAAAACAACTTGGTAGGTTGAACCATAACTTGACTCAGCTGGTTCACCGCAAAGCATAAGTTTGGTCATGTGTTCACTAGATAGATAAGTGAACCCACAAGCTATCGATAAATAGTAGCAGCTACTACCTCACCTAAAGTAGCATCCTCCTTCCTCTAGTTCCAAGCTATAGGGGTCTGCATGGGCTTGCACTTCTCCATGTGAAAGCACCTGAGTATCTCATTTCCATACTTGCCTTGAGACACAAATGCTTCACCATCTTTCTGCCACACCTCCATGCCTAGAAAGTAGTTCATAAGACCCATGTCTTTCATTTTGAACTCTCTTGCAAGGTCCTCCTTGCAAGACTAGATCAACTGATCATCACCTGTCAAAATTGGATCATCGACATAAAGAAAAATGATCAATCGCTTACCTTCTACCATGATGTTGTAAAGGTTCGCATCTGCTTCACTCTTGGTGTAGCCCAACCCAGTGAAATAGCTGTTGATCCTCGTGTACCAAGCATTGGGTGCTTGCTTCAGCCCATACAAAGCCCTCTTGAGTCGGCACACATGCGACTCACGATCGAAGGTCTCGAAACCCTCTGGTTGCTCAATGTACACCTCCTCCTCAATCTTCCCATTGAGGAACATTGTCTTCACGTCCATCTGATGGATCTTCCAACCCATCTGAACTGATAGTGCCAAGATCGATCTGATAGATGAGTACCTTGCTACAGGAGAAAAGGTCTCATCATAGTCGATCCCCTCGACTTGTGAGAAACCAAGGGCAACAAACCTTGCCTTATGTTTCTCAACACTGTCATCAGCTGCCTGCTTTACCTTGTAAAGCCATCTGGAACTCACCACTGACTTGCCCTGAGGTCTTGGAACAACATCCCACACACTGTTCTGAATGATAGAGTCGCACTCCTCTACCATTACATCAACCCATATTGGTCGTTGCACTGCCTCCTCGAATGAACAAGGTTCGGAATCTACACACTCCCCAACCAGGGCCATGTACCCAGTGTACCTCTCGGGTGACCTCCTCTATCTCCGTTGAGAAGATGGTTGTCCCACATTCTCCTACGCATCCAGCGTCAACCTGTCAGCTTCCCTTGAGTGTTTCTGCCCATCTTTAGAAGTCTCAGCATGAGTGGATGTCTCCACTCCTGAATCCTCTGCATGTAGTTGCTCTGCATCAATCTAAGGCTCCTCCTCCTTAAGAACTGAAAGTTCCTCCTCTGCATGCAACTTGAGCTCCCTCTCAAGTGATACTCACATGGCTTTCTGCTCGTCGAACTTCAGATCCTTGCATACCACTGTCCTTTGACTGGTAGGCAGGTACACCTGATAGGTGGGTGTATCGGTGTACCCCACAAGTATTCCCATCTCAGTTGTTGGATCTAGCTTCTTCCAGACATCTTTGGTCACATGACAGTAAACTAGTGATCCAAAGATTTAGAAGTGACTCACATCTGGTCGCTTCCCGGAAAAGGCCTCCACAGGTGTCTTCATTCCCAGTGTATAGTGTGGGCTTTTGTTCTACAAGTATACTATTGCATGCCTCAGCCCACAAATGCAGTGGTAGGCTTTGGTCATGAAACATCGCTCGAGATGCTCCCATAGTTGATTTGTTCTTCCTTTCGGCCACCCCATTCTACTGTGGGTTATGGGGTGCCATCAACTCCCATTTAATTCCTTCTGCTGCACAAAAGTCCTTAAACTGTTGGGAGACATATTCTCCACCATTGTTGCTACACAAGGCTTTTATTTTCTTTCTATATTCTTTCCTTGCCAAGGCTTTAAACTCAAAAAACCTCAAGAAGGTCTGATCCTTATTTTGCAGAAAGTAGATCTAGCATCTACAAGAAAAATCATCAATAAAAATAACATAGTACCTCTGTTTAGTGGTGGAGGCTGTAGAGAAGGGTCCACAAACATCTGAGTGAGCTCACTCCAAGATTGCTCCAGCTCTACTGTCTCGATCCAGAAAGGAAGATTTCGCATACTTACCCAAGGTACAACCTTTGCATGTATTTGTCTGCTCCAGTTTACCCTTGGGAAGTCTGGTAGAAATCTACTGCATGATCTTCAGGGCCCCATGGTGCAAGTGGCCCAATCTTCTATGCCATATCTTTCCAACATCTTGGCTCTACACCATCTCAGCTTTGGAAATCAATGCAACACAATCGTCTACCTCCAGCTTGTAGAGATTCTTTACTTGAATCCCAATTCGCTTGGTCTATCTAGTGCCTATATGCCTTGGAATACCTTTCCTTTACTAAAGACTACATCATAGCCTTTATATTCTAGCATAGCAACGGACACAAGATTCTTCTTTAGACCTGGTACATACTTTACATCAGCCAGGGTGAGGGGAGCTCCATGCTCCCTTTGAAACACAACTGTACCTTCACCTAAAACACGGTACTTTCCATCATCACCCATCTTGATCCACATCTGGAGATCCTTCTCCTCTAACGTACTAAAAAAATTCTTATCACCTGACATGTGGAATGAAGCTCCACTGTCCAGGTACCACACACATCCCACCATGGATGAAACCATGCATGCGATAAGAGAGAAATCCAACTCAAACTGTGAGGCTAGTGCCTCACCATCAAATCCCTTCGAGGATCCCTTCTTGGATTTCTTCTATGGACAATTCGTAGCATAATGGCCCACTTCATGACAATGAAAGCATCGCACTTTCGATTTGTCAAACTTCTTCCCACCATGGGAAGAACTGGATTTGGGATGGGATGCCTTTCCTTTCCCTTTCCTTGCCTTACTCACTGAGGCTAGATTTCCCTCATCATATTGCTTTGATGAGGATCCATCTCTAGTGCTTCTTCTTATCTCCTCCTGCATCAGGTCCGACCAAAGTCATTCCCAATCTGGCAGTTTTTCTCTTCCATTAACCAAGTCTTGGTAGTTATGCCAGCTCTTAAGAAGACCGAGGAGTGCAAGACTCACCATGTCATCATCGGTTGTCATGATCCCTACACTTCCAAGCTCATCCCTACAGGTGGTGAGCTTGTTCAGATATGCAGAGATCGTGTCGCCCTTTTCACACTTGATTTTCCAAAGCTTATCTTTCAGCGCCAGCTTCCTCTGATCATTGTTGTTCTGATATAGATCTTTCAATGTTTTCCACATCGAAAATGGTGTCTCCTTCCCATGGAGGCTCAAGACAATGTGGTCTTGAACTCCCTCCAGGATGATTCTCCTTGCTCTAGCCAACATTTCTTCCATTCCGCCAATTTTGTAGCATCAGATGCTATCGGCTTGGGGACTTCTTGATCAATGAATTCCTTTAGACCGTTATCCTCTAATACTACTTCCATACAATCCTTCCAGGCTATATAATTCGAGCTGCTATCAGGGGCATACTCGAGTCTTAAACCGTTGAATGCCATTGGTGAAATTGAGATGTGATAAAAACTCAATTTCTATATTCAGGAACCTCAAACTTCGAACTTCTCCCTTCTTGTATACTATTCTTCACTTTGATCACCTTTGCTCTAATACCATGTGGAAATTCCCACTGTAGATCAACAGCTTATGCAATATACTAAAGAAAAATACAAGATCTACTTCTACAAAAAACTTTGCGGAAGCTTAATCGAATATGATCAAGATCAATTAGAACACATATAACTAAGAATGAGAAACCAATCACACATGAACACATAAGAATAACCCGGCGAAAGCATCAGCCTAAAACCCCAATCTCTATATTATCATACAAGTGGAAATATGTTCAGTATTACAAAAAGAATCAGCTCACAAGCTATCCTGCTCTCTCTACAATCAAACAATACAACTCACAGACTGAATCGACACTGGATATGTCTTTTCTCAGCTCTCCAATCCTCCTATTTCCTTGTGCAGTTTTTCTTGGGGTCCAATGATGCCACCTATGTGATTGGCCTCATCACACACTCACTAAATTGAAGAAGTAACTGTGTAATCTTTAAGGAATGAATTCCTTCTGCATGCAAGAGATATTCACAATGGAATATCCCTTCAACTAACAGTACCTTGTCCCTCCATCTAATCTCAACTGGGTCTCTATCTGAACTGACATGCATGAGTTATTTATGAGAGAACATTCAGTTATCTGAAGTGCAGCAGTTACATGCATGCATGCATTAACTAAGTGAACTCACAATTAGTTCAAAAAACTATTTGAACTAATCTAACTGGACTTGACTCAGTTCAATGAGCCAACTAATTACAACTCATCCTTATCTCTTTAACTAATGGATAAATTCCTCAATTAATGGGATAACTGTTGCATGTCCCCACATAGACTTCATGTTTGATTTTCTACAACTAATTAACTCAAGATGAATTAATTAATTATTTTACAAACAGCTACTAAGATCAAATTTGAATTTTTTACTTCTCTATTTTAGTTCAGGGACTAACTAAAATAGGAAGGTATCCCAAAATGCTATTTATAGCAGTGCTAAATTTAGCATTTCTATATTTAGCATTTCTTGTTGCTATTTTCAACATAGTCACCATCTCTTACTCTTCAAATATAGCTACCACCATTCTATCAAGTTTCATGTTATACAATATTACATTATTTTATTTATTAATAGAAGTTCGGTTTTCATAATATTATTGTGCTTTTTGTTATATTTTTGTGTATGTGTGTGTTTCATTTCCTTTCATACCTTTCGTTCCATTCCTTATACAACCCTGATCAATGAAATGCTTAAAAGATAACAATCACACACTTTGTCGAGCATCAATGATTCTTGAAAATGGACAACCCACTTTGTGATTAATTGGTCATTTCATCCACCCTATCAATGAAGTGTTATTTGAAAAATTGAAGCACATGGTTGAAAATTTTAGAACCCAAATTGACTATAATTTGGCATGTCATCTGTTAAGTTCTTATACCAATAGGAGTCATAATTTTGAATGACTAAGGTTAAGCCTTGTAATATTGTACAGACCTTTTCTTTCTACAAATGTTTTCCATATTATAAAAAGTAAAAAATGTAAAGAGGGTATGTCCTAAAAGAAAAATCAAAGGACAAAAAGAATAAGAGAAGGTCAAAAAAATGAAAATATATGAACCCCAAAAACAAGAGAGTCCATGAATGTGTGCAAGTCCAAATGCCACTACTATTTACTTTTATGCATAATAATCATTGTGTGCAACTTGTTATTCATGCCACAATCCATGGTAATCAAATTGTTTAATTTTGGTTATTCCATTATTTGAGTTTTATGTTTATAGATTAGAGAATAAAATTTGACCAAACAGTTTAATCTTGGCAAATCATAATTAGGTAGAGAAAATAAAAGGAACTCACAAGCTTAATTTGAGCCCTTAGATGATATAAGGATAGAAATATATTATTTACTTTTCAAAAGAAAAATAAATGAATAAGGGTTTGCTAGCCCAAATGCACCCAAAGAAATGAAGAAAAGATGTTAGAGGTAAGAAATGGGTAAGTAGAAGAAAGGTTGCTAAACTACAAAGTTAATTGAATCAAAAACTCATGCATCATGCTTAGATATGTATTTCAACATGTATGGTCAACTATGAAGGCAAAAACAAGGGTTTACAAGTTTATGTGATTAACTCCCCCTCATTCATTTTTCCCCTTTACTTACTAATTTCCTATCAACAAATATGCTCTAAGTACTTTTAACCCTACAAGTCAAAGAGGCTCAGAGCATTTCTCTAACTTTTGGAGGGACCGGACCCTTGACTTAATGATTTATGGATTCAAGTGCTTGAACCCCCTCCATAAAAACCATTTCCCCTCATTACCCTAAGAAAACCCCTTTTCGTAAGGTTAAACACAATTTACCTAGGAAAAATGAAAACCCCCCATGTAAATCCCTTTTCACTCAAAATCCACAAAAAAGCCTTTTATCCTAAGTATAAAGCATAATTGCAGATATTACACTTTACCTTTTTACTTAGGAAAACCCACTCCACCCATCGCATTTCATATTAATTATTAATTTCATTATATAAATCCCAATATAAGCCTTTTCCCATATATAAACTAAATCCCTAATTAAATACCCCAACCCTTAGTTTTAATAAAAACTATATAAATTACCCATATCCTGATACAACCTTACTTAATTTACCTAATCTTGTTAAACCAAAGTTAATCTCGTCATTAACTTCACCCGATTCCCTAATCCCGTGATTAAGCCCCGCCCAATCGCTTAACCCAGGATTAATTCCTAAATTAATCCCAAACCGCTGTGATTAAAACCCTTGGGCCACCCTCAACTCCCATTCATTTCCTCTACGCATCTTCTGCCCGACTACCATCAGATCACAAGCGCCCAAATCTAACGTACCACAACCATATCCGATAGCTGATCTTTACCCACCTGATAAGGCGTTTTTCCTCAACCCCCTGATGGCTACTTGTCAGGGTCTAGCATACATCGGGTGCCCCTCCTAAAAACCACCACGCCACAAAAGTAGTGCGACGACCCTTAAAACCGCCAACCCAATAAACCGCCAGTGATTCGTAAATATGAAATTTCACACCTTATTTGAAAATTTTCCTGTTAAGCTTTAAACCTTGAAAACCCGTGTTTGTGTGCCTCTCACCCGTTTAATAGTGTAAACACATAAAACCCTTCAGCGCCACCCTAAACCTCTGCAATGCAATTCCACCTCCATTCACATCCAAAACACTACCATGACCCCTTCCCCAGGCATCCCTGTGCAAATAAAGCCATCAAGTTCCTTTTCAATCAACCGAGGTTTTCTCAATCATTGTTGAAATGTGCAAGTAATCCGCCGAAGACCAGAGCTTGGATAAACAACTCTGATACTTGTCGCAGAACTTGTTTGCTCCAAGACTCGACAAGAAACCTGTTAAAACCCTATATTAAGAAGAAGAAGACCATTATACAAGGAACAAATATGAAAAAAATTACCCACAATGTTGAGAAGGAATCATTCACACAGAACATTGACAGTCAAAACAGAGGAACCAGACCAAATATGCAGTTAGAAGACAAACATATAAAACATTCAAAGACTTGGTCAATATCCATTACCATATGTTGATACATATAAAAATGAAATAATTTACTGTTGAAATACATAGCGAAAAGTTAAAATGTACAGTAAAAGTAAAAACATAGTAAAGGATATTAACAGGTCATCAAAGTAAAAGTGTATCAGATTAAAGAATCAAAGTGAAGATAAATGAAAAAACAAAGCATAAATGGTACATTTTCTAGAAATTTCATGTTTAAGTCATAATTTTGCAGAAACTATTGTGGCCAATCCAAGATGCATTTGAGAAACTAGAAGAGGTTTGTGTTTCTAAAAGGCCAATCTACAAAATCCTATCTCATGTTTTACACAGGTATTACAAAAAAGGAGATAAATGCATATCTTCAGAGCCTATTTTTTTCACTATGCAAAGTCTTGTTTTTTACATCTTTTGCAGAGAATATTGTGAACAACGAGTGCTGGATTTTGGGAAACTGAAAGAGGTTTATCTCAACCACATACTTATTTACACTAAACTCTTTCACTTTTTACATATCTATCTCGGATTAAGATATACAAAGGTATCACTGGACCCTAATTTTGCAGAATTTCTAGGGCAGAATGCACAAAGGAAGGAGGCAATTAGTGACTTGGAAGCCTCGTCATCAATTAAGAGTTGCTATCAAATTCAAATTTCTCTTCTTTGCCACCATCAATCCATAAATATAGTTCCAAATAGATTCATTAGTTTTGAGTGTCCTTTATGTAATTTCTATTAATGTAAAACAGTTTGAGATATTTGTAAAACCAATCTTGATATTTTTTCAAGATATTTCACTTTAGAATTTGTATAAATACTTCTTCATTTGATGTATTTGAGGGTGGATTCTTAGACATTTCTATAGAATTTTGATCAAAATGTTGTAAATTTATTGTATCATTGACTGAGCTAGCAAGCTAGATTGATGAATAAAGACAAGATATTTCACAAGATTCATGTGTTGAGCGAAGTGCAGACAGGTATTTTCTCATGTTGTTGTTATCTTTTTTAAAGTTTTTCCACAATCTTTAATGTATTTATGAATCTGAATGCTATAACTGGAACAATATCTCAGAATTTGTTTAATTACACTATGTTTTAACAGTTAGGCATATAAATGTTTTCAACTCATATCTAAGTTAAGGAATTCTTAATTTCTCCTTAGTTTAGGTTGTCTCTCTATGATCTATAACAAAGGATTCTTGATTTCCCTTTGTTTCCGATTACCTTCTTTTCCTCGTTTAAATCCCGGTCTGAGAATTATCAATTGCTCTCTCACCCTGGTTCAAACCATTACACCCCTCTGTTCCAAAGACCTACACTTTATTCTACTATCTTGCCCTTTGAACATTCCCTTTAGTGAGTTAATTCCAACTCTGCTGCCCTTCTGTTGACTCCATAGCCCAATGGTCCAAAGATAACGTTCTATCCATTTGTTTTAAGGATTCAACCATCTAATCTTCAATACAAATCAAAGGCCCCCTGAACCTTTAGAACTAGTTTAAAATCCCAACAAACAAAGCTACATTATATAGAGAGAGCCCTCTCTGAGCCATAGGTTGGTTAGAGCCTATGTTTAAAAATTGGTTTGTGGTTACCTCAATGATTTTTTTCTTTAACCTTGAGAAATTACTAAGTGATAACATCACCCTCCACAATTAAGATCTCAACGTTGTTCATCTCAAAATTACACTAGCAAAATTCCATCCCTTGTTGAGCAACCAAATTCCATTTGTACCTCATAGCACTATGGTCCCTTTATGAGGATTAAAGACTTGAGTATTGTGTTGTTGTAACCTTCTCCCATACACAGGATTTATGGATTGATGTTAGGTTGAAGAGAGCTTATATTTAGAAAGGAAATAAAAGATAAGGAGGTTAGAAGTTTTTGAACAACCTAAAAGATATGAATTTTGTAATTTTGTATTATTTTTTAATACATAAATCTTTTTTCTCCCCACCAAATACTTGTTAATTATTATTTATCAATTGCATGGACATACTTTTTTATTATTCTTATTTGATTTAGTTTTATTTCAAACTTGATTTTTATAATTAAAAGCAAATTTATTATAGATTTGACTAGCATGCAAAATTCAAGAAACTGTAGTGTAAATTCCAACCTTCTCTTCCTATTCTTTCAACACAACAATCAACCTAATAAAAATTTACATTACATTGAAATTTAAAAACATTCCACAATATATTAGCATTCTTTCTATAACCATAATATAAACTATTATATACTTATGCTTCTAATTAATTTCTTAAAAAAGAAAAATCCAATTGTGATTAAGTAATTCAATGCAATAGTGAGAAAGAATACAATCATCCTCTACCAAATCATTCATTTACATCCCAAATTCACCTTTCCTACTGAGCAAACTTAAACTAAATTAAATTTCATCATTACCAATGGCCCATGGCATCTCTAACACCCAAACATCATACAAATCACTTAAAAGTATGTAATTATTGTGTCAAAGGTGGAATTATTTTATAAATGTAAGAGACTTTAGATATGCTACATATTTATAGGACTTCATCACATGTCTGGTAACGCTAGAAAAGTTAAAATGTAAGAGAATATATCGATGTTAACATATGTACTATGGAAGTAGGTAAGACAGTCCCCAAGCCCTAGGCCCAGTCCTTCAATTGTTTCAGGTCAATAAAATCCCACAGATATATTCTTGCATTTCAGTGTGTGCACAAGTGAAATGATTATATTTGATTTTCTTCTTAACCAGTCTCCATACATTACTACCCAATTCCCTGACAAAAAGTGAGTTATTACCTTGTTCTAGAACAAGCACAGATCTCTACCTCGTCAGGTAGGTAGACATGGAAAATTTGCAGAGATGGAAGGCCATCAAAACTTAAAGAAAAAGTACAGTGCATTGTGAAGAGAGATAAATATACTCATTATAAATCCAGTTATAATACGTGAATACCGCATTCATTATGAGTTTCATTTATCAAAACAAAAAACACACATATTCCTGCGAGGCACACATATTTTTTTTATTTAATATTTTGAAATTTTAAAATAGAATTGTTTTTGTCCGCGGAATCTGGTCTAAAAATTTGAGGTGAAATTTTGATATTTTGATTGTATATATAAATTCAGCATCCTGAAAAACCTCTTAAACATTTAGATTGTGCAGGGGTTACCCATCAAACTTGTGATTTCAATGAATTTTTTCTAAATTTTAGAGAAAATATACCAGCAAATCCATTAAAAAAAGCTTCCAAAATATCTCACTAAAAATTAGATTAAAAATAATATGCATTTATTCAAATTAAATGAATATTTACTCTTTAATGATTGCATATTGATAATGTAAAGAAACTCTGCATTTAAATTATTAAATATTCTAATATCCTGATGCACATGTGGAGGTTCTTTGGGAATGCGTTCTGTATTTGTGAAGTTCAAGTCAAAATATTATTTTTCCTTTTTCCATCGAAAAATTGCATTTTTTTTAAATAGTTTTAATGAATATTTTTTATATAGTAAAATGGTTTTGAATTTATAAATTATTTATAAGATATTTTATTTGAAAATAAAATAAAAATTTTAGTGATAATTGTAAAATGTATTGAGTAGTATATTTAAAAATATGAATTTCAATAATTATTTAAATTTAAATTATTAACAATTTCATTTTGCGTTAAAACATTAAGAGTGTGGTTAATTAACTTTTTCTCAAGAACCTCTCAATAGGCTTTCACTAATTTTTTTCTTATTTATTTTTGGAGAGTTTTAATTTTTATAGACTTTTTTTTTATATGGCGTTGTCATTTGATCCACACTAAGAGCCTAGGATGTATAGTTCATAAAATAACTCAAGATTTAAGAGAGTTCATATTTATAAAAATAGCAATGAATATGTCAGAAGAAATATATATTATATATATAATAAAAGTTTATTGTAATATACAATTTATAATTAAGATAGAGGTATCACATTAAAATTTATCCATTAATTATTAAAATAAGGAAAATATATGACAATATAATCAACAAAGTTTAGGAGATTGACATTTAATTGTATATGTCAATGTGTCAAGGCCAATTGTAACACAAAATCATGTGTATTAAGTAACTAAAAGTATAGTAGAGAAAACAAAATGTACTTGCAACTATTTATATAAATGTGTTATGACTCAATTACATAAATAATATATCTTGGACTAATTCCTATCATTGTTTGCATGCGTAGTTATAAGCATGTGCATTGAATGTTTAAATAAGCATACATTGAATTGAAATTTACATGTAAGCCCTCAATCTATATGAGGATGTTGTTGTGGACAATAATCTTAGTAGAGGTTTCAAGACAATATTTTGAAAAAATGTGTGAGGGATTTTCTCCTTTACCTCACTCATTAACAATGACATGAAGTTGGCAAGGGCATTGCCCCTTGGATTCCCTAACATGTACATCATGTTGCATTTTTGAGGTGTAAGGGTTGACGCAAGTAACTAGGGGTGATGAGGTGGTATCCCATGGTTTTCAATGTGTTTACATTCAAATAAATTTTGTTAGAGATGCATTAGGTATTTCTATTTGAAATTTCATTGATGTACATTTTTCCAATCTCATTGGTCATAATATCTCTTATGGTTGTCAATACCTACATTCAAATCAACTTTATTGAAAATGCACTAAGCACTTTCATTTGAAACTTTATCCATGTATTTTTTTTCAAACTCCATTGGTTATTTTCAAAATATTCTTAAACATCTTTCCTTGATACACATAAAAATATCCAACACTTATTAATATAAAATGTTGTATTACAGTTATAACTTACTTAAAAACTATATGCCAGCTTAATATATTATGATATATATTCTTAACTTAAAAATAATAATACCATCCTACTATAATCAACCTAACAAACCCTCTACCATCTTTTGATATTTTCTACCAAACAAACCCTCTCTACCAACTTTTGATATTTTTTACCTTGACTATTCATTGTTATATCAATTGAATTAAACTAATTTCATCCTCAATAATCACTAATATTGCATCTCTTTTGCTAGTGATAACATAAATAACATGCAAAGTAATCACTTATAGAGGATCTCTTTCGCATAACATTCAAAGTCATGTGGGTAAATAATCAATTGAAATACTACAATTTTATATATGCGAATATCTAGGGAAGATAGGCTCTAGCCCCTAGGCCCTAGTACTTCTCACTTGCTTCTAGGTTAAGACAATCCCCACCAATATTTTGTTTCCTTTCATTGTATGTACAAATGAAATGATTATGTTGGATTTTAATTCTAAAGGAGTGTCCACAACTTACCCATTTGCCTGACATAAAGTGAACTCATTGAGTCAGAGTGTAGAGAGACATCTTGGCTACCTCAAAATGACAAGGACGTTGTGGAAATAGAAAAACATCCCAAAGCAGTGCACATTGCATTTTGCAGAGTAGGAAATAAAGCCATTGTAAACCCCACCAAATCTCTACAAGTTGTCTATAGAACCATCACCATGTCCGTGTTCCTTACCATCACCATTCATTACATTACACACAAAGTCATGGTCATATGGTTAAAATAGCATCCTCCATTATATTCTTACTATAATACCCATATATAATATAATATATGGGTTGGTGGGTTCAAATTTTTATTTTTTGAAATATTTTGCTGCGGATTCGTAGTGTGAATAAATGATTTGTGATGGGATTTGGAAACCGGTACTGCTAGGATTCGAGGGTTCGTTAAGCAGCAGTAAATTTGAAAAGACAATAACTGATGGGTCTGACACGTCATCATTTGAGCATGTGCATTATGCCGATTATGATGATGATTAGGCGGCATGCGCAAATTCCATCATGACTATCAGCCCGCACGGGCAGCACGGGCAACGCACGCTCAGTTACCGAAATGGGTAACTCTGTCGGTGCTACTGGCCGCTTCGGCTTTTTAACCGGAGTTAAATTTGGATTCTTCTCGGGGATCGAATAATACATTATAATAGTAAAAAGTAAAAGTGGGTATTGCCGGCGCGATGGGTGGCCCTATGTTCGAGGAAGGGCAGGGAGAGGAACAGCATATGCCGTTCATGCCATCATGTCATGCGCATCATGTCGCCACTCAACATCTCCATTCGCACACGTGTCGATGCATCCATAGTTTGGCGGTCGTGGTGGAAATAGAAGAAACGATGCGGTGGGCCCCACCGCACAGCTTCCTCTTACTATCAGATTGAGCATTAAACCCAGGGTTTAGTAAACCAGAGTTTAAGGATGGAGGTCAGTGTTTGTTGCTCATCACTCCGAAAGAGCCAGCTAGGCTGACCACCGATGAGGACCGTTGTTCATAATCCTAAGTTTATTTTTACCTACATGATATATGTTGCATGGTATAAGTGAAAATATTTATTTTTTACCTGCATATGAAAAATGTTAGTATGGTATGAGTAAAGAGTGAGAAAACAGATAATGTTGATAAAATTGAATCAGAAAATCCAGGGAGAAATAGTAGTCACATGAGCGTTGAGTCCGAGGTTGATAGGCACCAACAATGTTGATGCCAAATATCAAGGATGGAAGCATTGCACTTTAATGAATGATATAGTAGGGAAAAGCCATAAAACACGACATGTTTATAAGGGAAAATGATGGGATAACTAGGGCGAAACCGGTAAAATAAATAAATTAATGAATTTGCATAATGTATTACTAATATTTTGATATCTACTTGAAAAATATATGAAAAAATTAAATTCAATAATATTATTTATTATTTTTAAAAATTCATTTAAATAATACTTCGATGGGGTCACTGACCTAAACACTTTTAGTTGTGGTGGCGGGGATGTGAGCATCCCAAGAGAAGGTTTGTCGGGTCATAATGATTAACAAAGGCAAGGGGAGGAAAGGAAGTCGGTCGTTTGTAGGATTCGGGGGCCAAGGAAGCATTATACGGTGGAGGGAGGTTCTTCTTTGGCGGTGTATCCTTTTGGTTATGGGAGCGTTAGAGGGTGATGGAATTGTAGCGGAGTGTGCACAAGTCATCTATTTGTGCATGCCCTTTCTCTCAATGGTTTCTTGGAACGACGTTGGAGTGGGATATAAGGATGACAGATTGTCTGGGTTCAAGGGCTTGAAGTGTTGGGTGTGGGATCTTGGCAAGGGGTGACGCTACAATTTCACGAGAGGCTAGCAGGGAGAGAGACGTTGTGGGAGGTTGGAGTGTTGCTCTGTGGTTGAGGAGATTTGCACCCAGCAATGCTCAGTTGGAGGCCTGGAAAGCTTCATAGTCTTGCCTCCTTCTCTTGGGCTTGAGACAGATATTTTTAAGACTATTGACATTCTTGTCTGTGTTAGTTTTTGTAGCTTCAGATAGTGTTCTAGCCTCAAATTTTGTGAAGAGGCTAAAACACATGAGTTCTCTAGAACCCAGAAATCATTTCTAGAAATTTCACCAAGAGACAACTCAATTAAATTAATTAGTCGGTAATTAATTATTTCCTATGTCTAACTTAGGAAAGTCGATTAATTAAAAGGAATTAATTGAGAAAGGTGAGAATTCTCTAGAAACTCACATGGATCAACTCAAAGATGATCTAAGTCGTTGATGAGGATTTAATCATAGTCGTTGGTTCCCCAATGATAGATTATAAGAGGAGGTTGATGGGGTAGATGGAGAATGCACAGTACAGATAGTCAGTGATCTATGCAAATTGATTTTCCAGTAGAAGAGTAATTTAGCAAAAGGATTTGAGCCAAAGATCGAGTAGCAGGTGGCAGAGAAGTAAGACATTATTTTGGTGGAGGATTCCAGTGTTGGAAGAGTCAGATTGAGGGAGTGCGTGTTTTCCTAGAGGGATTGCACAAGGACTGTGTAGGAAACAACAACAGAGCAATTCGATCTAGTTGGAGGAGCATTTGATTCAGTAGCTGGTGGTCAGGATTTTGATCAAGAGAGCCAATGAATCAGTTCTAGAGCTAGAGAAAAACAGAGCTGCAAATTCAAGAGTTTCCGGAAGCAACTACAGTAAAGCTTGTGCAAGCACTATGAAGAGGCTGATGCAGAAAGAAGTGTGAATTGTTGAGAGCCAGTTTCGGGAGCTGAGATTAGTTGTGGGGTGAGGAAAAATCCTCACAAGAATTTTACCCGGGATTCTCTCATATTGGATTGCCAGTTTGGCATCCAAATTATTGTAATCAAATTTATTGCTACATAATAATAAAACCCTCATTTGTTGCATCAATTTTCCCACATTGCATTTTCCATGGACAATTATCCAAAAATAACAATGTCAATTTGTGTGTGTGATTTCTCTAAATTTGTCAGTTCCGCATATTTTATTTTTGCAGTGTAATTTTTTATTTGTGAAGAATTGCAGTGTGAATTATTTGTTGTTTCCCATAGCAAATAAACTGCTTAATAATAAACTAGTTAGAAGAATCATTTCTAGTTGTTGCATTTCAAGGAATTTTCATAGGCTGTTGTGGTTGGGTTTTTTAGTCGAAGTGCTTTGGAAATCTATTTGGAGGGAAGATTTTGTTTTGTTGGTCTTGGGGTGTCCTAGTGGAGTCGGTCAAGACTATAGAGTGGGGCAACAATTAGTGGCTCCAACTTTGGGGTATTATTTGTTGTTTGTTTTCATCTCTGGGGGGGTGGGGATATAGATTGGTTCTCTATGGGAAGTATTAGCTTATTGTTGAAACATCTTAAGTATTGTGGTGTCACCGCACTATGGTTTTGAAGGTGGTGGCTCTCACTCAGCTTTGCGGGAAGGGTGCTCAGTCTGTCCAAGGTAGTCATGCTAGGATTTGGGTTGTGTCTTAGTGGTTTGTCTTAGAGTTCAATATGCTTCGCTAGAGGGGCCATCCTGTTGAGCACTGGCGAAGGTATGTTATTATAATTTATTTTGTCATCTTTTCTTTAAAACTCATAACCTCTTTACATCATGAACTAGGTATATGACAAGAGATTATGGTAAAATCTAGAAGATTTATATGCAACGTGAAATAACCAATAATTACCCTTTTCCTATGCAGAAAGAGGAGAAAACGGAAGATTTCCATCCCAAAGGAAAAGACAAGACAAAGTTAACTGTTGTCCCTTTGACAGGGAACCGTATTCAAACAAGGAGATCCAAATTGGAGCGTATCAGCTAGGAAAAGGAAAAGGAGATACCAAATCGGTGCAAGAGAACAAGAGGATAACTGAGAACTAACAGTTTGGCAAATCCCTCAGGATCCTTTGATCCTAAGGGATTGCTACCTTAATGATTTTTTGTATCGTTGATATCTCCGCTCGGCTGTTATAAGAAGGGGTAGCACTGTTAGCCTAGGGGGACGGACTATTGTTATTTTTATGAAATTCTCTTTTGTACATAAAACCTTGATCATCGACTTTCTTTGAAGAGCAATTCATTGTAACTCTGTTTTGATGTTTTAATATATAAATCTTGTTGCCGTTCTATCTTTGAGTCTAGAGTAACCTTAAGCAGTGTGTCCCTGGAGGCTAAGGGCCCGGCCCTAGTGGATCACTTGCTCCTGTACCATTATTTCCGCTTCATGTGTGGTTGGATCTCTTCTATTTGCTCTGTTCAGTAATTTGACGTGCCTTGTTGTTTTACATATTAGTTCTGTTATATTTCATCTATACTTGACTAAGTAATGTTATTCTCTGCAACAGGAATGCTATGTTACTCATTCTAACTTTATATCGCATTACTGTCCCTTTTAACAATTGATATAACATTGTTGCTCCTTACAAATTGCCATTACTGTTCGATTGCAGAGTAACAGTGTTGTATATTCCTAAATCAATACTATTGTATTTATCTATGGTTTATTCTTAAAGCGTGATTGTTGTTCATTAGGGATTGTTGTTCAATCGTGATCACAATTGCTGCTTCTTTATAACTGTGATTCATACTTGTTGTATCGAAGCTCAGATTATTGTTCCTTTCAATATTAAGAGTGTCGTGTGTTTAATCTGGTTTGCTGTACATTTATATTTGATTTAAGTTGTTGTCCTATATTTTATTACTGTTATTTTTGCTGTTCCATTTCTATTTGTTGTTCAATTCATCTATAAAGTAAAGATTGTTATTTAATTCTTGTAGGATATAATTACTGTTGCATTCATTTATGTAGGTTAAGGTTTTGTTGTTCAATCCTGTTTATAAAATAAGTTGTTGTTCCATTTCCTGTCATTTGAGTTATCATCGCTTTGGTGTGCAGAACGATCTGAGACTGTAGTGAACATTGACATATGTTGTCTAGTTCCCAGATTGATGATCTTTTTCTTGATTGCTTTTTAATTGTATCAATTTACAAAGGGAAGAGTTACCATTACTGTACCCTTGACTGATAAATTGTTGTAACTTTTTGAATGCATGATTTGAGTTTTAGGTTTATTTTTGTAAGTAGATTTTATTCCAAACATCCGTTTACTCTTGTATTTAGACCACAATATGACTAGCATTACTCTCACAAATGACCGCCTCAAATTGAGTACACTCTTTGAGATAACAAATTGTTCCTGGATTGACAATTAATGTAGGGTAAATAGAGGTGAAAAAGACCCTTTTTACTGCTCGACATTTTGGCGCCATTATTGGGGAAGAGTGTAGCCATTTGTTTCTTTTCCAGAGTAGTGTAAGAAACTGCTAGGAGAGAATTGGGTTTTAAAAACGGAAGGTAAGAACCTGCGTATGGAGCATGTAATAGCCCTGCTCCTCTGCCCTCTTTCCTGCGGATTTGTTGCTATTTTTTGGGTAGAAATTAGCATTTGATTTGTGTGCATGACTAAGCAGAAAAAGCCTAAAAAGAATCCTAAACCACTACCCAAGTCTGATCCTTGGCCGATCAACCTTTATAGACGAAATCCTTAAGAAAGCAAAATCTTAGCCCTTAGTAGGACCTAGAAAAGTTGCTTCTAAACAACCTACTAGTTCCCTTCAGGCCACAGGATCACCATCTGTAGCCTTTGCTGAGGTGCATAGTCAAACCGAAGAGTAAGATTTTCAAGAAATTGAGAATTCTAGCCCAAAATCATTGCAAGAAGGGAACCTTAGCAACCTTTGTGAAGGGAGAGGAAAAACAGGGGAAACTGAAGAACTAAGATCTCCTCTTGAGATAATTGAGCCATTAAGTAGCCCAGATATGGGAAGTGCTGCAAGAATCATCCATAACGAAGTGGAAGAACCTCAAGAATCAAAATCCCCCTAGACATTAGGAACTCTCATCATCCCAAATAAAGGAAGTGTTGTTAAGGCCCTTACTATTGAAGCCATTCCCCCTCGTCGGCCTAGGAATACCCTCCTAGACATCCCAAAAGATTATTGGCACATATTTGACCAAATGGCACATAACCAGCCAAACACCCAAACCTCTACACTACAATATCCCATTATGGACACTCCAGCTAATGCACCTATGAAAGCAATTCCTCTCCAGCGTATCCCTACATTTCATGGCCTTACATCAGAAGATCCAAATGCATTCTTGTTTGAATTTGATGTGTTGTGTAGAGGATATGATTATACCACTGATCCCAGAAATTGAAATTATTTCCCTCTACATTAAAAGAGGCTGCTTTAAGATGGTTTATGGGGTTAGGCGGTGGTGTTATAAATAACTAGGATCAAATGAAAGAGGATTTTCTGAAAAAATATCAGGACTATTGTAGGTCTAGAGAGTTAAAAGATGAAATATTTCAGATGGTAGCTAGATCGAATGAAACATTAGAAGAGTATGTTGAACGTTTTCAGTATAATTTTCAAATATCTCCCTATGCATCATTACCCTTACCTGATAATGTATTAAAAACAACATTAATTAGAGGAATGAAGGAACAATGGATTGAAACAATAAATATTATGGGAAAAGGAGATATTTATCAGAAAAATTTTGCTGACATTATTGATTTATGTATCAGGAGTTCAAGAGGCAGCACAAGACTAAAACCAGTAGAACATGACAGGTTTACAAGAGACAACAAGATCTCCGTAGAAGGAATAACTCGCGCAGAAATTGGAAACTTATTAGAAAATTTCAAAACTGACATATTGGGGACTCTAACAACGCAACTTGATATTATGCAGGCTAAGCAGAAACAAGTAGAGGCAGAACAAAATTTGGCAATCTTCTATCCCAGATGCAGAAAGAAACATAGTCACAAAGAGTGTCCGTTAGATGTAGTTCAAGTTTGTACCATTTGTACAAAATACCATTCTACAGAGAGTTGTCCCTCACTTCCTGGATCGAAAGCAGTATACAAGGAAGTAGAAGAAGAGCCAGAACTGTTGTACCTACTTAATCAGTGCCATCAATGGCAGCCACGAAAATCAGGTATACTCCCCGATCCATCTTCTTCTTTTTAGCCTCCACAATATCATGCTCAACAATATAATACTATGTGGAAAAATCAACCTCCCTTCTCAAATTGGTCACAACAACCATTTCCTTCATCATCACCATGGCCGAATCAAGCAAGTCAACCCAACTAGCCAAATTTTCCCTATGCCCCACCATGTTGGCAAAACAATGTATACCCAGTACAATGGTCCCCTGCTACTTCACAGAGTCAGGCCTAGCAGACAAACTGGCAAATACCAATGAATCAGCCAGTAGGAACCATTCTGCTCCCTCAACCTACACTGCCAGCATTACAACAAAACCCTCAGTCTAACTTAAGACCGAAACTCCCAGCCCAACCCAACCCTAATCCGAATAACAGATTGGTCCAATCTATTCAAATAATTGAAACGCCAGAGATAGCAACCGATCTAAGGAAGTGTAATGACCTTCAATTAAGATCTGGGCGCATTATAGAAACAAAGGGAGATAAAACCACTCAAGTTGAAAATCAGTTACCTATAGAACAACCACTATAAGAAGAGGATGTGATCAAACATCAAGATCATGATCAATTAATCACATCTTCTCCCCCATTCCCAGAACGATTAATTATACCTCGACCTATACAACATCCTGATTTTGATATTCTGGGAGAACTTGAGAATATGTACATAAAAATCCCACTCCTCCAAGCCATCCAGGACATCCCAATATATGCAAAGACCATCAAAGATCTATTTATAAAAAAACCGAGGAGAATAACAAATAACCCAACAGTCCAAGTAGTTGGCACCTCATTCGACCTATTATCAGGAAAAGAAACACCCGTTAAATATGAAGACCCAGGAAATCCAATAGTAACAGTACAAATCAATGGACAAACCTTTGCAAATTCCTTAGTTGATTTAGGGGCTGCAATTAATATCCTAACAACCACCACTTGTCAAAAACTGGGCATTACATCAGTAGAACCAACTTCCACTTTATTAGAACTGGCTGACCGATCCGTGGTTAGGCCAGAAGGCACACTACATGATGTCATGGTATCTGTTGATTCCTGGGAGTATCTTATTGACTTTCTGATAATAAACCCCAAAAACTGACTTGATGGACATCCATTGATTTTAGGTAGACCTTGGCTTGCAACCGTTGATGCTTATATTGGCTGCCGACAAGGCAGTATGACCATAACTAGAGGGGCTAATATCAAGAATCTAGCCTTATATCCTCCAGCCCAGCCAAGTGTCACAATAATAAGAACTAACAAACATCCTGTATCATACCTCACCGAAAATATTAGGTCCCCATTAACCATAAAAGATGCCCTCAATTTCAAAGATCAAATAGAGGATGATGTCATTAACAACTTTATTAGCTAGACTAAATCTAGATCCCACATACAATGTCATATGATAGAAGCAACATTTGATAATGAATTAGAAGAAGATCCTCTCAAAGACACTCATGATCAAACGATACCTACTACCTTTGTGTCAAATAGCAAAACTATAGAAATTGAGCCAGGAAAAACTTTAAACATTAATGGCAACCTGACTCTCGAACAAGAAGAGAAGCTAATCCAACTACTGAGAAAATACAAAGAAGCATTTGCATGGGATTATCCTAACATGAAAGGAATCGATCCTCAGTTATGTACATACCACCTTTACACAGAAAAGGATGCAAGACCTGTTTACCAGCTACAAAGGAGACTTAACCCTCATAAAAGGCATTGTAAAAGCTGAACTTCAAAAACTTTTAGATGTGAACTTTATTTACCCTATCTCTGATAGCAAATGGGTCTCTCCGCTTGTAGTGGTACCAAAGAAGAATGGAAAGTGGAGGATTTGTGTAGATTATAGAGAGCTAAATAAAGCAACACAAAAAGACCACTTTCCCCTTCCATTCATTGACCAGGTATTAGATACTTTAGCCAGAAAGAAATTATTTTCTTTCTTGGATGGCTTTAGTGGATACAATTAGATTCAGATTGCCCATGAAGACCAAGACAAAACTACTTTTACCTGTCCTTGGGGAACATTTGCCTACAGAGTTTTACCTTTTGGCCTATGCAATGCCCCTGCCACATTTCAAAGGGCTATCCTCAGCATCTTTTCAGATTTATTAAATGAAGGACTTGAAGTATCATGGATGATTTTACACCATACGAAGATGATTTCAACCTAGCATTAGACACACTAGAAAAAGTGTTGCAGCGATGCATTGCCACCAGGCTCTGTTTGAGCCATGAAAAATGCTATATGATGATGGTTGAAGGACTTATTCTAGGCCATTATATCTCAGCAGCTGGAATACAGGTAGATCTGGGAAAAATTCAAATAATTTTGTTAATACCTACTCCTACCACTCAAACAGAGGTACGCAACTTCCTTAGATTTTCTGGTTATTATAGAAGATTTATAAAACATTTTTCTCATATTGCTACACCTTTATATGCACTAATGGGAAATGTTGATTTTGTTTGGACATAAAAAGTGATCGCACTTTTGAGGATCTGAAAAAGCTTGTGTCAGCAGCCCCAATACTCAGAGGACCTGCCATTTCAAATTTCATCAGATGCTTCAGACACAGATATAGGAGCAGTCCTTGGGCAAGAAGAAGATAAAAAACCATATGCGATTTATTATATTAGCAAGAATTTATCTCCTGCTGAATTGAACTATACTGTCATTGAAAATGAATTTTTAGTTGTAAAGGCATTATATCACTGGATATCCTGTTATCTTATATAAAGATCACTCTGCCATAAAATATTTAGCAAATAAACCAATCAAAAACAGTAGAGTAACCAGATGGCTGATTTTATTGTAGGAATTCGATATCACAATAAAGGACCGACCTAGAAAAGAAAATCCTGTAGCTGATTTTCTCTCACGAATGCCAAAACTAGTGGACGCAGTAGTGGTCAAATATCAATTTCCAGATGAACATTTGTTCGTTGTTACTGTTAAAACACCCTGGTATGCGGATGTTGCGAATTATTTAGCAGTAGGCAAATTACCAAAACCTCTGACCCCCAATGAACGAAAGCAGATTGTTTAGCACAGTACTCAATTTTCTTGGATTTGGGGCTACTTGTTTCATACAAGGGCAGATATGCACATCAGGAGATGCATCTGTGAAGATGAAATTTTTGACATCTTGAAAGCTTGTCACAACGAACCATGTGGCAGACATTCTGCAGATCGGAGAACTGGTCACAAGGTGCTACAAACAGGGTATTATTGGCACACGATCTTCAAAGATGCAAAGAAGTTCATTCAATCTTGTGACAACTGCCAAAGAGCAGGGCGCCCTGGATAGTCTAAAGAAATGCCCCCTTGAACCCACAACTAGTTATTGAACCATTCGAATGATGGCACTCTATTTTGTTGGTCCAATTAACCCATCATCAATTCAAAAAACATATATTTTGGTAGCAATAGAATATGTCACCAAATGGGTTGTGTTAGCCTCCTGTTGCAGCAGGTTACTCATATTTCATGATTGACATTTTTATAGGAAAAATATGTCATAATTTGCATGCTGCAATGCTCCATATTTGCTAAACAGTCACCAAGGAAAGAAGGTTACTCAAAGTTCATCTACTGCATTCCAATTTTGAAGAGTCATTCTAGTTTTGTACAATTCTCAGCTAAAGGGAGATCCAAACAGCTTAATCTTGGTCTCCCTAAGTTTCAATTTCCTGTTTTAGAATATAGAGAATGAAAATTTGTCCAGACAGCTTAATCTTGGCAGATTCTTAGGTAGGTAGAGAATCAAAGGAGCCCAACTGCTTAATCTAGGCCCTTGGAAGAAATAAGGGTAGTTTGTAGATAGGAAGGCATAAAAAGAAAAAATTGAAATGCTGGGTTTGCAAGTCTAAGTGCACCCAAACCAAAAGAAGAAAAAATGTTAGGTAAGTAGGCTGGGTAGGTAGTTTTGAGGTTGCTGAATCTTGATTTTTGTTCATTTCTATGTTTTCAAAATATCATGTCTACTCAGGTCACAATCATCAGGCAATTTCATGTGAAGGAGCTCAAATCAGGCATAACTAACTTCCCTTTCTTCTTTTTCCCCAAATCATTAACTAATTTCCCCAAAAAGAGGTCAAGATCTGCTTGATATCTCTTAGTTTCATCATTCTCCATGTCATTAGCCTGGGTGAAGATCTACTTCACTCAAGGAGGATCCATACTTTCTCTACAAAGTTCTATCTCCCCTTTGAAGCCTAAGATCTCTGAAACTTAGCGCTTTCTTGTCATCTCCATATTAACTACTGACATTATTATTTAACTCCTATATTTTCCCCATCCCCCTACTAAAAATATGTAAATAATCCCCTTATGTAAATATCCCCTCCCCCTGGTTGAAATATAACCATAAGTACTTCTCTGGGAATTACTAAGTCACCTGGACCTTGGTAACAACCCTCATCTCTGCATAATTCCCCTTCCCTAGTGTTTTGACCCCTTCCAAAACACAAAGAAAACCCTTTCCAAATGCAAACCCCCCCCCCGGGGCATTTTCTTTGGAAATTATTAATGTTTTTTTAATAAATTCCCAACGAGCCAAAACCCATTAAACCCTTAACCTAAAGTTCTAAACCCACCCGCACTGCGGAAAATTAAACTTTAACGCGCGCGCTCTTTTATTAAACTCCGCGCATCTCCCTTTCCTGTCCACCGTCGGATCGCCCCCCCTCAGATCCGACGACCCTTTTTCATATCGGGCGCCCTATTGTGGTGGTAGGTTACCACCCGATGTCCGACGGTTTTACCGTCATACACCGGGACAGGTGGCAGCCTCCCATTGCATCGGGTTGCCCCTGACAGAAACCACCTCTGTACCAAAGGCAGTCTGCACAGGCCAAAACTGCCCTCCCCTCACGTAACAGGAGCGCCACCTCAGCTTGCCACGTCGCCTCCACATCACCTCACACTGCCTGCGCTCGGCCCACCTCAGCCTGCCACATGTCTCTTCCACGTCACCCCTCCGTACTGCCACGTCACCTTGATGACGTCAGCATGCTGACGTCATATCCGTACCAGAGGACCCCACTGCTGACGTTAGCATGCTGACGTCATTCGCGGTACAGCTGACGTCAGCAGCCAAAAAACGGAAATTTGCGCAAGCGCGAAAGTCGAGCTTCGGAGCTCCAGAATGAGAAACGGAGGCAGTTTTCGATGCGCGATTAGCGCGCTACGAGAAATGAGCCATATTGGGGAATCTTTAAGGAATCTTTTGATTCCTTGGCCCTTTTTGCACCGAAAAGGCCCGAAAATGCCCGATTTTGCCAAATTTAACGTATTCAAAGACAGAGAGAGACCAGGAATATAAAGAGTATCAGATCAAATATGCAGATGAAGAACACGTCAAAGAGTATCAGGAAGCGGCGAAGACCATTAATGTAGCGGCAAAGTGTATGAGAGGAGATTTTCTCAGGGCTCGAGGCAAATCCAACATTAAAACGAAAGCTTTGAAAGTCAACAAGCAATTGAAGACGCATTGAAGGGTCACCAGCACAAATGACTGCACATTAAACTCACCGGAGATCAGTGGACCAGAACTCAATGCACAATTATGACAGAACCACTGCACCAAGTCACAGAGGACACCTCATCAACTCAACTTGATTCAGCTGCCTCTGGCGTAGCCCACAGGACTTACTTGCATTTAATTCCAGCAACAATTAGGTTTTTAGAAAAATCTTTTTCCTGCAGACCTGTTTAGGTCAATTGTAATAAATGACTTCAGATATTTTGCTTATATATACCACCCTGAAAAATGGAGTACGGGTTGGTTGGTTGATCAGTAGCTTGATCTTTGTTATTCCGATTTTTATCTCAAGCAGAGACTCGCACTGTAACTGTGATGCTTTCTATAATCAAAGACTGCTGAAAGCATGGGTTCTGAAATTTTCTGCTGTGTTTAATTTGCCGAGGAGTGGCTGTGGAATTCTTGTGCTTCTACATGGTTCAATAAGTGTTTCTTAACTCTGTTAATTTTTTCATGTTTGTTTTATCATAAATCCGCCCTCTAAATTGCAGAAAAGAAGAATAGTTTAGGATTTGCTTAGCTGCACCTTAGGCTCAATTTCTTCAAATTTTCATGTTTTCATCAAGAATAGTTATGAACATGCATACTTAAATGATCTTGTTTACGTTGTTTCTTTCACTTATGAATGATAATTTAGGAATTCTTAACTGCTCCTAGATAACCATTCATTCA
>APFE030585335.1:172423-203791 GCA_000404065.3 Pinus taeda | reverse complement strand
TTTGCAGACATCCTTGTGGATTCTTGTGGATTGTTGTGCTGATGGTGTGTTCTCTACATGTTCTTGTAAGTTTGTTTATGTATTCCACATCTCTCTTTTGCTTCTATTTGGACAGATGAAGTGGTAAAGTTTGAATACATGCTTTAACATGCTCAACTTTTTAGTTTGTTCAAAATTTATGTTTTCTGCTATCTAGAGAGGATTCAAATGGTTGTTTGCCCTCTTTAGCTCCTTCTCTATCATCCCTGATTATCCATCTCAGATTAAGGCATCAGCTCTCACTCCTACCTTGCCCCAAAGATCCCCCTGCAAAAACTGTGCTCAATCCCCGCACCCTGAATTGCACTCCCTCCAATTGCCAACAAAAAACCAAAAATCTTTAAATCAATCCCCCTTATCAATTTACTAGCCTAAAATCTTTATTCCTAATTGGTCAGCTTATCATATTGAAAGATCTACCGAATCTGACCCGAGAGAGCCTTCTCATTCCTCGTAGGGCTAGCTACGAGGTGAAATGGTTTGATGTATCTTTGAGGTTTGTCTATCTCAGCCTAGGTGAAATCTCAAGTGCTAGCAATGCCCATTCAAGGGAGTCACTGTGAGCTTCATGTATCTCTCAGACTCTACCCGAATCTAATTATTCCTACCTCTGTATGAAATCCATAAGTGTGGCCAGTTTGTGGCAAAGTATCCTTGCGGCTTGCTAGACTAGTCTCTACCTAGTAATACCCCATATGCTTTCAGGATGTCCACAATTACAGTGTTGATGCATTGATGAACTTGTACGTCAATTGATAACTGAATGAGAACATCCTTGAGTTCACCAATTGTTGGAACACAAGTCCTGTCCAATTGGATGATCTGTGCATCTGTCCTATCCCATTGAGCATTGATCTTCTTGGCCACGGATAGTGGCATGAAATTTCCTGATGCACTGAAATAAACCAAGTATTTGTGTGCATTTAAGTTGAATATTTCAAACATTAACAATAACAGTGGGCAGAGTGTGTTTTCCTCCAGGTGGAGTGCATTAAGTATAGATGAGAGTGCGTCAGAAGACTTACTAGATCCCTTATCTGAAGAGGTGGAATTACCGGTAGAAGTTTGAGTGTCCGTAGAAGGATGTCTTGATGGATCATGATCATGGTAAGTTCAAAAAGTTAGATGTTTGCATGAACCTTCTTCATATCTTCTACAATGTTGTAATCTACTGCAGAATATTAACCTTGGTGTCCGGAGACAGAACTGGGTTTATGGTTTCTGGTGGAATGGTTCTATCCTTGCTGCTGACAGAAACACTTTTCGTTGAAACTATTTTCCCATATTTGCACTAAATGTTTTGCGCTGAGTTGGCCGGAGGACTTACTTTTCGTAAAAAATTCTCCTTTAATTTACGTTTCAGCACTTCAATCATAGTGGTCATCCCTTGGCTTCTCAAATTTGTATCGATTACTCTGCTACTGGGCTGGACCATCACTCGGAGGTTCCTTATCGGCAGTACTTTTCTAGGTTGCAAGAACATAATGATACATGTTTACTACATGCCAAGTGCTTGGAGCTTCATCAGTTGAAACAACTTCTTCTTCCTCTTGATGAGGCTTAGCTTCATCCTCGACCATGATTCTGTCCACAAACTACGAAACTATTTTGCTTCCAAGCTAGTTCCACTATGGGCATATCTTTTCCGAATGATGCTCATTATAAAATGTGCAGTATGAGTCTATGCCAATTTTTTCAATGTTCAGCACCACATTGGAACCCTGCGTAGATTTTGTTGACTAATTGTTGTTGCTACTGGAAGCTACATTCATTCTAGACATGAACATGGGGGGCCGGCTGCTCACGTTAGTCTCTCTTGTCCTTTCTTTAAGTTCAAACATTTTGGTGGTGAGGGACTTGACGAGACGAGTAAGGCTTTCGAGGTCATTTGGTTCTTTTTCCTTAGCCTTGCTTACATAGGCCTGAGACCTTTGTGGGTTCATCATCTATGATGACTGCAAAATCACGCAGGTCCTTTTGTACGACAGTAGACTTTTCATAGTTTTTTGTTTTAGTGGGTCTTGTAGTTAGCTTTACAAATTGCACAATACTTGTTGCCAAGGCAGAATTTTAGTAGTCGATGGTGATGGAGTCATGAGGTTTTGTGTGATCCAAAAACTTGTTCAAGATGTGGTTGAACCTCTAATTGAAATCTTTAACCTTTTCTTTCTGCTCCATCTTAAGACTACCCAGCTCTTTCAATAACATGGCAAGGGTCTTATCTTCAACAAATTTCTCAAGAAATTTTCTTTTAAATGCCCTCCAATTCTAGATGGAGTTTGTGGGAAGGATGTGGTACCCTACAGCTGCTCTACCATCCAAGGTACATGGGAAAAGTTTGGATGCAACAGCATTATAATTTACCTCAAGTGTTTGCAGGTGTAGGTAAAAGTTGTCTAAGTGGCCTTCAGCCTTCACTATCTTCTTAGGGTCATATTTCTTCAAGAATTTCTCCACATGTCTCGGTATCTTGTGTAGGATACCTGAAACTACCAATGGGCCCTGAGTGATCCAATTCATATCCTACTCCACCATGTCTTCTTCTTCATTGTCTTCCTCTTCCTCTTTTGAATCTGATGGTTCCCCCTTTTCTTCTTCTTCGCTCCCTTCCTCTCTTCCTCCCCTGTCAAACCCTAAACCCGAGAGTAAAGGGTTTCCTCCTTCTCCTCCTTGAAAGAGTGGAGGTTCTTCTTCCCTTTCCACAACTTTTTCTAGTTCTTCAAGAGTGGCAAGAATTGATTCTTCAATAGATAAGACCACTACTCCTATGGGGGTTGTTATGTTCTTCTTCAAGAATATGGAAGAGTGATTACTCCCCGAATATGTATAGCAACTTTTGAAACTTGATGAGTGATGGGGCAGACAACTCGAAGTTGATGGTATGGGATTTCACGTTTAGGCCTGGGTGGTGAGGAGTTACCAACTTCAGAGTTGTGAGTAGGGGAGAGGGAGTGGATGTTACTATCTTGACATGATGATGGATTAGTGGGGTCAGTGGGACAATCAACCATAAATTACTTGCTGCCCTCCTTCTAGCACCAGAAATGTTGACGGTGTTGGACTCACCAACATTCAGGGGATCTCCCTAATATGAAGTCCCAATTAGACCTCACATTGTTTAGTGTTGGAGTCCCATCTGGTATAAAGGCTCAGTTTCCAAATACTTAAAAAGATTCACCTCGGCTCTAACTATCAGCACAAGACATTGATACAATGGTATCTTTGAAAAGCAAGTTGAGTGTGCCTGGGGAGTGTGCAACGCAACTGTATCTAGGTTCACTTATTGTAAAAGGGTGGAGAAAACTGAGCCTCTAAGTGAGAGGTAATAGTACCACCTAGGAAGAGACTCACATGAACCAGAAATGCATGTCCAACATCCAACGGAATAGTCCACAGTATATGTGACAGTTGTTACAACAAATGAACAAGGGAATATTCATCTAACATCCAGTGGAATAGTCCACAATGGATGTGACTATCATTATAATCGATAGTTAAGGAAAGGTATTTCTAGTATCCCGTGAAATAGTACATAGGGATAAAACAACATTGATAACCATTACAGCACATTCCCAACAAGATAAGCACTAAAACAACTGAAATAGTTCAACTATCTTAGTACATGTGAAAGAAAACATGAAATGTTCACAGAATAGTCTTACAAACATCCATACGTCATGCATGAAAACGAGCTCGCCTGAAAATCCTTATGTAATTAAGCAAAATTTCCAAGGCACATATTTACATTGTACATCACTAGCCACAGTAGTGGGACACTGGAGCCACTCCTCACTCCTCAAAGAATTGACTAATCTCTCTAATGCTTTGCGGGAGGAGCCAAGGTGAAAATTACTTTGCTCATACAATGAGGGGGTATAGATAACCAAAGGGGTGGTGCTTACCCCTTGTGACTCTTTGACTACCCTCATGATTATTCAGCTTCCTTTTACTTTTCAACTTACATGAATCTTCATATTCATGTGTGTCGATTGGACTTCCACTTTACAATATATTTTGTTTACAATAAACATGGCCCACAATAGTGATGTGGTAGGTGACAACTCATAACACTACTTGACATGACATTGCTAATATGTATTGGCTTGTTGATGTGGAAATGTTAAGGTTTTATTGCTACTGAGTATTAGATGTGTTCTTGGATGTGCTTTCTCTTCTCCTCCACATAGCTTGATGATGCGAGGTCTTCAATGAACTTTAGTTTTGGAAGATGGTTGCACACTTGTGTTCCTTTCTTACTCTTGGTAGGTTCATTCGTCAATTCGACTACAAGTGATTATTTGGGCATGCTTCCTCTTTCTTCTTCTTCTTCATCATCTCGCCATGATTTATTAGTTTCCATGTTCCTATAATTCACTAATGACGGGATGACATCAATCCCAAAACTCCCTAATCCAATACAATGAATTGTTATCCATGGATTGAGCCCAAGACCGATGGCAAGCTAGGAGAGAGGGCCCAGTAACTGCGCATTGCACAGTTCCAGGTGATAGGGAGAGGGGGTTAATTATTGAGACTACGCAAAGCGCAACTTAGGCTTGACTGAGGAACTTCTAAGCACAGGCCCTACTAGGGAGAAAAATTACGCAATGGCCACTAGGAGTTAGGATTCTGCAGTTCAAGCAAATAGTGGTTGATGTGGTATGGGGCCCCGGGAGGCAAATCTACGTAGTTTCAGAGTTGAGGAGGACTAGGAAGCAGAGAGATCTAGAGGAAAAATCTGTGCAATCTTTTTAGGTCAGTGAGCTCTGGCTGTGGGAGGACACAGGGGACACCTCTACGCAGTCCTGGAGGCCAAGGGAGGTTGGGGTCTCTGCGCATTGCAAGGTTCCAAAAAACAAGGGGAATATCTTCAGGACTAGAAGTGCAAAGTGCATAGTTCAAGTCAGAGTGGGAGGAAATGTTGTGCAGTTTTGGACGTCAACGGATATTGATGGGCTCTGGAATTGCGCAGTGCAAATTCTCTAGAGGATAGTGACTGTGCACTGTGTAGTTCCAAGTATCAAGGTCACAACACTTAAGGTTGAGACTATGTAGTGCGCAATTCATTCAAGGTTTGGTGAAGATGAGGTGCCCGGTCTGGAAGAGTTTCAGGAAAATAGTTGTGCAGGAGAAAGATGAACTTGTGATGAACTTTAACTTGTGATCACACACTTAGCAGACTTCGACAACATGACAACATAGACCATCGGAGCAACAAGAAAGCATTTCCCGCTCTGTGACTCTCTCATAACAAGAAGCGACAAGAGAGAAAACTGAGATAGACTTTAAACGACCGCGACGAAACTTGTGCGACAGTGCTCAAAACTTTTTGTATGATTGCGAAAGATGTTTACATAGCGAGAAAAAATGGTAAACATAAAGACCAACCTTAGAAACCACCAGAAAATTTCGCAAACATGACATTTCATTCACACATGCCAAAAGACAACAGTTGATCAAACAAGCAAAAGGGGTTAGAGGACATTAGAAAATCTCATGAAATCAGCTTAAGTGTTTCCAACAATCAAGGGGAAGACCAAGGAAGGATCCGAAATTTGAGTACAAGCCAAAAATTTAGAGGGTGTTGAAGTCGCTATAACAACTGCTAATTATGACTTTCAGACAAGTGGCATTTTTTCCTTGATTTTATGCATGTGCGTCAAAAACCACAACCAGCCTAGATCTATATAAGAGACATCCCTAGAGCTTAATTTCACACTCAATATTGGAACTATAGCTTTACCAAGGAGATCAAGGAACCTTCGGTTGAGTTGGCGGCGCTTTTCGGGATGAGTTTTCCTTTTATCACATTTTTTGTCTCTTTTTATCATCTCGATTTTGTGAGTGTCGTTTTGCTTGTTTCTCTTCATAGTTGTTGGTGTTTTATCTTATATTAAAAATTTTACAAGTGTTGGTACAATCCATCATTGGCTTTTTAAAAGTGTCACATCAACCTCTTGTTTTTACCCATTAGTGGTCGTCGTTTCGGAAAATCCCTATGCATGCTTGTTTTTTGGTTTTCATGTTAATCTCCTGCACTGGCTTTTCACTGATCTATATTTCCTTAGTCATATATGCACTTTTACTTGCACTATCACTTAGATCTACCATTTTCCCATCCTCTTCCTAGGAATTATGCCCCTTTACTTGGCTAACAGTTGCTATGATCAACTAGGCATTACACAACTCCAAGGCTGAAGCCATGTGCTTAGCCTAAAATACTGTGCAATGTGAAGTCCCTAGCTTTCCCAAATATGCATTGTATAGTTATAGGACTCAAGCATCATCCTTGGCAAATGATACTGCACAATGCGTAGTCTCTTCCTCATTCTTCCCATGCTAAGACTGTGCATTACACAGTCTCAAACCTGAAGCCTCTCCCTCGACTATTGAGATTGTGTAATGCACAATTCATTAGGATAGTCTCTTCCCTTAGTCCAGGAATTGCACAGTTTTCCATCTTAGTCTTGTGGTTGTTGCCTTGATCTTTCTTTGTGAGTCATTTTGATTGAGATAACTTATGTTTTCTATGAGTGTATTTTTCTCCTACAGTTAATACAGTTTTTTAGCAGTTCCCTTGATCAGTTATTGTCACTATGGATCCCAAGAGATTTGTCTCAAGGGGCACTAAAGAGAGCAGAACTTGAGAGTTAGTTAAGAGTGCTCCAATAAATTTTCCAGTTTTCTTAAACACTTTGTTGCTCATAGAAAAAGAGTTAGACATTACATGGAAAAAGCGAATGAGGCATTCTCAACAAAAAGCTTCAAAGCAGATCTCGAAGATCGCAAGTGTACATGAATGTTCAAAGGTCAAGATTACACAAGATTGCATGTGGGTACCTGGTCTTTCCATGTGCAAATATTGTCAGTTGGATATTGCCGCATACAGATAATAAGACTATGACTCTCATCATTGCCAATGGACAAAGGCTTGCATATTTTATGGCACATCACTTTTAGAGTATGTATCATTTGTCGCTACCAAAATCTTACACGGATTCCCACTTCTATGCGTTCAATGACTACTTGAGAGCACAAAGGATACCTTCAAAAGTTGGATGAAAGGGCCTTCCAAATTCTGCTAAACACCCAACAACACCTACAAGACCAAATCTCTCAGGAAGGCTTATCAGTACTTGATAGCATTATTATGTCGGATCTATGGCCAAAGCAGTATTGAGACCTTCCCATAAGGTTGGGCATTCTTGCTTAATCAGGTTGTGAACAAAGGAAAACCATTCAATTAATCGATATTGCTCGCTAAACAATTGTGGACACATGTAAATAATTCTAAAAACCCTCCCAAGGGTAAGCAAGCTAGATTCTACATGTCTTCCTACTTGTTGGATGCAATTTTTGCAACTCTTTTCCTGGCATGAGTTGAGCCTAGTCACCAATATAACCTACCATGAACATTTACTATAAGTTTCTTTCGAAGCGCAGAAACAAGGGAGTAATGTAAACTCTGATTGATCACTTCCTCATTCTATTGTACAGTTTAATCTTTCAAGAAGAACCACCTTACATGTCCCGTGGGGAGATTGAAGCAGTGCTAGAGTTAAAAGATTTGTTTAACTCGCCAAATGACACTTTCCTCAAAGTGTTTGGAGGTCATAAGTCACCACACCTTCTCCTGAGGTATGCTACCGACAAGTTGGTCATGCAAGAAGTTTCTTATCATCTCTCCACGGGGTTATCAGGAGTTTTGCATAGGAAGAAGAAGGCACCTTGGCCCATTCTTCCTTTGCAACTTCGATTTACAAGATCAAGAATTTGAAGCTTGCAGACATCAAGGGCAAGGAGATAGATAAATTCACATTCATTCATTTGGACTTCAATCTGTAAAATCCCAAGAATTTTTTCAGAGAACATTGTGTGAAGATTCATTTCCAAGGGCCAAGCGAGACATTTTACACTCCCGAGGAGCAAGAAGTCAAGAATTGTTACCATGCCTCCAAATCTCGCAAGCTAGTTAGCTTCACAGGAACATCACAAGTTACTCCTCAGAAATAAGTCACTCCAAAGGTAGAACTAGAAAAAAGGTGCAACCCAGTGCACAAAAATGACAAGAGGAAAGTTGCACATAATCTAGTGGAAGAGAAGAGCCGCGAGATGAAAGCAGATCGAATCATCCTAAAAACGGCCATAGCAACAGGAAATAGGAGAAAACAAAGGAAGCAAAAAGAATAAATGAAGCACAGGGAAGAACAAGAATAGAAAAGATTGGAAGAATAAAGGCAGAAATAAGAAGAAGAAGAAAGGTGGAGAATAGAAGAATAAGAAGTAGCACATAAATTAGCCGAAGAAGAAGAACAAAACCAACTACTAGAAGAGGAGAGAAAACAGTTGTAGGAGAAGGGACTTTCTCAAGAAATCGAATAATTGATTGTGATTCAAGACATGGAGTTGGAACCAAAGCCGCTAAACCAAGACGTTGATCTTATTTCAAGCACTTAGCAGGTCACCATTCAGTCTCCCCCTCCTCTGACAATAGAGAAAGCTCCGAGCGAAGAAAATTGTTTTTTCCCTCTTGATGATGGTTTTGTCATTGATAGGTACAATCTAACTTATTATGAGCTTCAGAAGAAGATTGTACAAGGGAGAAAGAAACACTTTCTGGACGATCTTACCTCTCCTGCTTTCATTAGAGAAAGGGTGATTATAACAGATACCATTAAAAATCCAAAGGCCATTGTTGCAGCCAACTTGGCCTTCGTGAGTGCTACAAAGTCAAATACGGAGTATCTCATGGCCGATAATAGGCAGATGGAAAAGAACTTGCAGGTTGTAAGGCAACAAATTGAGCAACTCCAAGAAAAGGTATAGAAAACATCCCCCACACAAGTATATCTAGAAGAACTTAAGTCAACCTCCTTGGTGAGGTATTTCCACTGGGAGAAACCATGTGGACCCTTTATGAGGAGATTGTCACCATGCATAAAGAAGTTGTCTGCTTGCACAACATGCATCATAAGTACAAGGCTAATGCTAAAGCCCTCAAGGATGTCCATACATCCATCGATGTCATGCATGAGTGGTCAATGAAACACAAAGGTGCATCATCCGAATTGGCAAAGAAAACAAGGAAATAGGAAGAGTTGAAGAAAGAACAAGTTCAAATAATCATCCAAAGTAATAAACAACTCACCTCATTCATCACCAACATTCAGGCCTCCTATGCACGATTATAAAATAGTGTGGATTTCAAGGTGAAATTGCATAAGATCCCTTCAGTTGGCTCACCCACCAAATCCAAGTGTAGGAATCAATTCAGGCAGGAGGTTGAATAATACTTGGATGAGCTCAGGCAACTTGCCACCAAGGAAGATCCGTAGGTGAACAGGAACAATATGCAGAAGTACATTGGTGGCCCTGTCAAAATCAACACCATGTTTCTCCTGCTAAAGTAGGAAATTCAAACCGATTCCAAATCAATCTACCTGGATGTAATGGAGGCTAAATTCTACTTCCAACCTGATCCCATCGCACAATTTGGGGAATTCGTCACACAGTACAAGGCTTGGCACCACTATGTGACCAAGGAGCTACAAGTTAAGGTGGTTGAGCTAAAATTTCCCAAAACTCAAGCTTGACTTGTTTTTTCTTATTAGGATGTCTAGTTGACTCTACCAAATATAATCCTACATGGGTATGAGTCATATTGTAATTTGTAATTAATTGTAAGTGAAATTCCAACTGTCAATTTTGGAATGTGAAGAGTTATTTTGAAATGAAGTTCAAAGGTCATGGTTGAAGGAATTCAAACAGTCATGAGGGAAATCAAAGAGTCACAAAGGGAGATGAATAGTCATCCCTTTTATTATAAATATACCCTCATTAGTCATGTAAAGGGATTTTGGTTGGGATTTTGGCTTAGCATCAGAATCTTGGGAGTTTTTGAGCCTTGGCCTCTCCACAACATAGAGGGAGTATCTTTCCTTGGAGTAGCAGGTGTTGGCTTCATGTTACACTATTGGTACTAGTGGTTCGTCAAATGTAGATGCTTAGGAATTTCACTTTAATAAAAGCTCAGAGTCAGCACATTTTCATGCATTTGTTGTGAATACAGTAGGACTATTCTTGTTATGTTTGCAATGTATGTTATTTCATTTATGCTCATGGTTATGAACTATTTCATTTTCATTAGTATGAATCTTGTTGAATGTGTGTTGTTGTATATCTCCATCATGATTAACATGTGAACTATTTTGAAGGCTAACTTGTGATGCCTTTTATGCTCCCGTGTTCCTTTCAAGTTGCATACTATTACAAGCTTCTAAGGGGGTCACTCACTTTCCCTTCGTCATGTTATAACCTTTCATGCTTTGCACTTGACCCTTCACAAAGATATACACTTGTTGCACCAAAGTCATGAATACGTCATTCTATGCATTATCACAATCAAGGCATAACACTAAATCCCTTTGTTTCTGCAACCAAGCCATATTCCATATGGGGCTCCTACTCCAAACGATGTGGCATATAATTGAGACTTCATATCAGGAGACCCCCTGAATGTTAGCGGATCTAGCACCATCAACATTTCTGGTGCTAAAAGGAGGGCCAAACGATAAGGTGAGCCTATGAAGTCTGTTGTGAACTTTCCTATCTTTAAATGGCTTCTTCCCATATCTTAACTCCGACATGTTTTTCCAAAACTATAAATCTGAAAGTGTCCAAGGGGATAATTAATGACTTGTCAAATCTTAAGTTCAATGGCGAGGGTGCAACAACCATTCATGAGCACACCACTCACTTTCTTGAATTTTTCACTCATCATAATATTCACTGCTAGGATACTACTTGCAGATTCTTCATTCTCATTTTCGAAGCACATGTTAAGGAATGGTGTTACACATTGCCAACTGCTTTTATTCACTCTTTCGAACATCTTGTCAAGGATCTCTACTGCACCTTTGACGGGTATGATTATAAATCAATTTATAAAAAAAATCATGCATCTAAGAAAATCACCTTATGCATGTCTTGACAATTTTCATGTTCACTTCATTCATCTCTGTTACGAATTTTCTAAAGATGATATTGATTAGAATTTCAAGAAAGATAACCACTAATTTCTTGTTCATATTTCGATGAATCCAACAGAATATGAATCTTTCGAAAGTCTCCCAACATATACTAGTTACGGAGCTCTTAAATATGCGACGAAGGAAGTTGTTGTTCCAAGTGACTCTTCATCTTCTTCTCATCTGACAACTCCATTTATGTAGGGTAAGGTTGGAAAACTTGAGAGTCTATTCGATGATCTACCACCATCTTCTCCCACCCCACATTAAAAATTTAAGTGCAAGTTTAGACTACGGATTTGATGTTTCTAGTGATGATATTTCTCCTCATCCTCCATCAGTTAGTTCCTTTATTCATCTTGATTGTGATTTTTTATATCCACCTATTTCGATCGTATCTTCTTATGTTCATGAGGATCAAATTCACAATGGATTTAGTGTTCACCAACCAACTTGCAATATCATTTATGATGATTGTGTGGCATTCCTTTTATTAATAAGAATCTGCGAAAGTTCATCTTTCTCATTTTTCCCCTCTGCCTAATTATCCTAACATTTTCCACAATTTTTTCATACCTGTTGTATATTTCGAAGAATCAGTTTCTGATGGTTTTAATTATGATTATACTCGGAACTTGTGGAATATCAGTTTCACATTTGAACGGGGAGAGGAAAAACAATATCTTCCTGATCTCTTGATGCAGGAGCATTCAACACCCTTAGACAAATGGAGGAATCCAAAAGCAGAGAGAAGAGGAAGACGTGGACCAGGGGAGCAAAACAGGTAAAATCTACTTTAAAACAGATTTAAAAGGATGGATTGGATAAGTCACCTGAAGAATTGTTACTATTGTTATCTACCATGTGTTATATGCATGTATGCATTATGGAGCTTTAGGGATTTTGTTAGAGCAAATCAAGGAGGGGATGTGATCGCATCCTTCATAGTGATCCGATCTAACAATATTTTCCATATAAATATATGTATCATGAACCTGCGTGTTCAGGTAGGAGAAACAAAGTGATAGACTTGATTTGAAAACCTTAGTGTTAAAGATGTAGTCAATAGGAGCACTGCTGTTAAGGCTGAAATGCCTTAGGATTGTAATCATGCTGCATTAGTATAATATATGTGTGTTCATGTGAACTGTGCGCTTGTCTCTATTTCATATATATATATTATATAATATATATATATATATATATATATAATATATATATATATATATATATATATATAATATATATATATATATAATATATATATATTTATATATATGCGTTAATGTCTCTTTTTTCCAACTCTGTTTCATATGTGTGTGCAGAGGGTTTATTCCCAATCGTGAAAGTGTTTGACTGACCACTGACCACAATAGGATCGATGGCAATCTAATGGAACATTGTTAAATGTTATGTCGTGTGTTGGCGGAGTGTGAAGCTTGGTAAAGGCGTAAAACCATTGAAGGCAAGTGAATTCCTTTTATACTGAGAAACAGCGTAAACACAGTCAGATATGAGAGTCCAGACTTAAAATATTATAGAACATGGTCTATACCCTGATCGGTACTGGAAGGCTGATTATAGATCGGCGAGTCAAAGGACCAGAGGAATCGGGATGATGGATACACTGATGGCCGATAGGCGATATTGTCGATAGGCCAATCGACAATCAGGTGTTGTGGTAATTGGTGATCGCATATCAGAGTGGCAGAGGACTTGGATAGTGGCGCAGTGGAAGGCCAATACGCAGATGGCAATATCGTCGATAAACTATTCGGCGATCAGGCGAACGGGTGTATTGGGGGCCTGAAGGAACAGAGATTAAGGTGGCAGACCTAAAGATGTATAGAATCAGGTATATATGTTTTAAAGTCCAGTATACTGAGTTTCCATGACTTTCCCATATTCCGATAGTTAATGGTTGAAGGGGTTTAAGGCTTAAACGTCGATATTGTTGCTTCCGATGGAAACAAAGGCTTCGATAATGCTGAATGTTCCATATTTAAAGGCTTAAAAGCCTAAAGAATGCTTCCGATAAGGCTTTGTGGACCATAACCCACAGGCCTTAGAATCGATTAATTAAGGGAAATGGATTTTGGATTAACCCCCAAAATCTCATTTCCAACATTTGGTATCATAGCAGGGAAAGTTTTCCTGCGAGGAGAAGGATTCTAGGGAGAAAAAGAAGAAGAAGAAGGTACAGTTAATAGAGCTGAAGATTTATGGTCTTACTGTCGCATAAAGAATGATAGCCGAAGGTGAGAAGATTGCAGCAAACCTAGAGCATAGAGTGCTCATATGGTTCCAGAGGAGAGAACCTGAAGGATGCCAAAAGACCGAGTGAGGAGGGCTTGGTGAGGTATCGTGTAGCAGAGGGAGACTATTACTGCAGAGGTTTGGTTACAACTCACAGAAGACCATGAAGGCAGTTCCACTGAAAAATTCAGTGGGTAGAATTGCTAAGGATAACGAGAAGCATATGACCAGAAGATCATAAAATTTTTGTGCCTCGGGAGTCTGATGCGGGAGCATTTACCACCCTTAGACAAAGGAAGGAATCCAAAAGCAGAGAGAAGAGGAAGATGTGGACCAGGGGAGAAAAATAGGGAAAATCTGCTTTAAAACAAATTTAAAGGATGGATTGGATAAGTCTCTTGAAGACTTGTTACTATTATTATCTGCCATGTGTTATATGCATGTATGCATTATGGAGCTTTAGGGATTTTGTTGGAGTAAATCAAGGAGGGGATGTGATCGGATCCTTCATAGTGATTCGATCCAACAATATTTTCCATATAAATATATGTAACATGAACCTGCGTGTTCAGGGAGGAGAAACAGAGGGATAGACTTGATTTGAAAACCTTAGTGTTAAAGATGTAGTTGATAGGAGCACTGCTGCTAAGGTTGAAATGCCTTAGGATTCTAATCATGCTACATTAGTATAATATATGTGTGTTCATGTAAACTGTGCATCTGTCTGTATTTCATATATATATGCATTAATGTCTCTTTTTTCCAACTCGGTTTCATATGTGTGTGCCGAGGGTTTAATCCCAATCGTGAAGTGTTTGACCGACCATCAATCACATTAGGATCGATGGCTATCCAATGGAACATTGTTATATGTTATGTCATCTGTTGGCAGAGTGTGAAGCCTAGGAAATGCATAAAACCATCGAAGGCAAGTGAATTCCTGTTATACTGAGAAACAGTGTAAACACAGTTGGATCTAAGAGTCCAGACCTAAAATATTATAGAACATGGTCTATACCCTGATCCGTTCTAGAAGGTTGATCGCAGATCGGCCAGTCAAAGGACTAGAGGAATCAGGATGGTGGATACGTCGACGATCGATAAGCAATATCGTTGACAGGCCAATCGGTGATTGGGGGTTGTGGCGATCAACGATCGCATATCAGAGCGATAGAGGACTTGGACAGTGGCACAATGGAAGGTCGATAAGCCGATGGCAATATCGTCGATAAACTAATCGACGATTGGAGCTCTACCTTATCAGCGACCGAGTGATCGGGTGTATCAGGGGCTTAGGAACAAAGATTAAGGTGGCGGACCCGATGATGTATAGAATCGGGTATATATGTTTTAAAGTCCAGTATATTGAGTTTCCATGACTTTCCCGTATTCTGATAGTTAATGGTTGAAGGGGTTTAAGACTTAAACGCTAATATTGTTGCTTCTGATGGAAGAAAAGGCTCTGATAATGTTGAATGGTCCATAGTGAAAGGCTTAAAATCCTAAAGAACACATCCAATAAGGCTTTGTGGGCCATAACCCACGGGCCTTAGAATCGATTAATTAAGGGAAAGAGATTTTGGATTAACCCCCAAAATCTCATTTCCAATCCATCATCTGATCATTATGAAGAAACAGAGAATGAATATTTTTGTTTTCAATCTCACCCTCTTTATGATTCATCAAATCATGAGGATCCTTTGTTTCTTAAAGATGGTATTTCCAATCATGTCTGTCGCTAGCTATTCATCAACTCATCTAGTCAGGACTCCACATTTTCTACTGTCAATTTTTCTAAATCACTAGTTTTCGATGATCTACCTTCTGATGTCTTGGAACTACCGCAAGCTATCAAGGCACTTCAGCCTGCGCTGATGGTTATGTCAGGTTCTCATAGTCTTGATGCTAGTCCCAATCATGATCAGGATAGTACTTCATCTCATAGGAATCCACATCTGTTGATTGCATACATTGAAAATCAATATATTTCACAATATTCATATCCTCCATTTGTTTTGCATGATCCTATTACTCAATCATTAGATGAATCATACCTAGCAAGCCCATTAGCAAAACATAATTTTTTCACAAAACACAAGTTTTTCACATTATTTGTGTTTTCGAAGTTTGGAAGTTCAAAAGAATGATTTTGCAAGTCATCTTGTTGGAATGTGTACGAACACGATCATGCATCCGCATAATGTTTAGCATATGCTTTCTCCATGTATTTTTATGCCTGCATTTTCAGTCTTCGAATATTGCATCATTTCATGATTTATCATTCTTGCATGGTGTTATTCTTGAATATATCCCTTGTTGTTGATACCCTCACCTGGTCAGGTCAGGAAACGCTTCGGTGGTTACATTGGAAGTTTCAGTTTACGTGTGCCTATCCTTTTCTCAGTTAGTTTAGGATTAGGGGTAGTTTTGTTTCTTTGTTTTGATTTGGTTTTGATTTTCTTTCCACCCTACCCTTTCTTTATTTTCATTACAAATATCTTCTGCATGAGACCATGTTTGGTTTCCAGAGCAAGCATGGTGAAGCTCAAGAGGAAATTGTGCTACTGTCAATGTTTGGTTATTTTTTTATTCCCCCTCTTTGCATGGATCTTGCACCTTTTAGTCAATGATACCCTCATGGAAAATACGTTCTTTCTCGGAGAGAATCGTAGTGGAATCAAAATGCTTGAATTTATAACTAGTACCACCTACTCTAACCAGTTTTAATGATTGGTCAGTTTTTCCTTGTCAACTAAGTCAAGTAGAGTAAGGAGGGGAGGAAACTTTAACAAGTGAACTGTATTTTAGAGGTGTATAAATATATTTCTCTAAAGGGATGACCTCCTCTGCTCTCAATAAGTTGGGATCCCTCCTTTTCCCCATGAAATCAATAATTGTTGATGCATAGTTCTATCAATAAAATTCAAAAAGTAAATAAAAGGCAAAATAAGAGAAAGGCTTCTTGCGCAAGGAGGTGAAGCAAGCAACTCCACCGGGGTACTATCCATGCTCACTGGCAGAGGAGCAATGTTTGTGTCCCTGAAGTGACTCTGATAGGGTATTGTCCAGGCATGTTGGCAGCGGAGCAACATTAGAGATGAAAACCAAGACGCTGACAATCCTTTTTCACTTATGTATCTATATACTCCCCATCCATAATCGAAACAGTTGAGTTTGACTTATCCTAGGCAGTGTGTCGCCGATGGAGAGAATGGTAGGGAATATATATTTAACTCGAGCTAAGTAGAGAAGTTATGGTGATCAATGAAATGAACAATACTTCTTGAAGAGTTAGAATTGATTTACATGAGTTAAGACCCATACAAAGAACTAGAGTTATACCAGTGTGTCACCAAGTGTTGTGGCTGCTACAACCACCCTGCAAAACTTTCACCATGCTTAAATTTTGGAGCCTACCTTTTGTCCATAGGGGCTCATCATCCATTGTCATCAATTATTCATATTATCTTAAGACTTATATCTCATGCAGTGCTTGTGATGTCTTGTTTTGATCCTGACCGGAACCTTTTCAAACAAAAGCCATCTCTTGCCTTGACTTTGTAGCTTTGTCGATCTTCCCTTCAGAAATTGCGCAATCTTGGAATGCAGGCCAACCTTGAGGCTTTGAATTGTGCAATCCAGAGAGGCAGGTCAACCTTGAGCTCAAAAACTGCGCATCCTTTAACTCATATAGTGTAGCATCAGCTTCTTGTTTTTACCCATTAGTGGTCATCGTTTTGGCGACTCCCTATGCATGCTTGTTTTTCCCTTTGCATGTTGATCTCCTTCACTTGATTTTCACTTATATATCTTTCCTTTGTTAGATATGAAATCTTACATGCACTATCACTCATATCTTTCATTGTCTCATCCTCTTCCCAGGAAAATTTGCCCCTTTATTTGGCGAGTAGTTACCATGATCAATTGGGAAATGCACAACTCCAAGGCTCAATCTCGTGCTTGGCCTCAAAGGCTATGAAATGTGCAGTCCCTAACTTTCCCAATTGCGCATTGCATAGTTCTAGGATATGTAATAGGGTTTGGAAAACTTCAACCTTGAGGTTCAAAATTCAGCGAACTTAAAAAAAAATTGAGGCTCGACGAACCTCATGGCCTTTGAGCAAGTTCATAGCTCAAGCTCATGACCTCATGTCGCAAGTCAAGCTAGTAGTAATATATCCTTGCAATTTCCAAGTCCATGAGAGCATTTTTTTTATTTTTATTGATGTTGATTTCTAACTATTTGTGTTATATTTCATTTTAAAGTTCATATATGACATGATATATATTATATATAATATATAATAATTATATATATATATATTATATATATATATATATATATATATTATAATATATTAATGAACCTATTGGTGAACCTTGTCAAAAAATTCAAACTTGAACCAAAACAAATCATTGTCAAACCTAAACTCAAACCCAAACCATGTGACTTTGGTTCCAGGGCTCAAGACTCATTGTAGTTTGTCGCTCAGTCTACCCAGGCTGAGACTGCGCATTGCATAGTCTCAAGCCCCAAGCCTCTCCCTTGATTGTTGAGACTGCACAATGCATAGTTCATGAGGCCAGAGTCTTCCCTCAGTCTTGTGGTTGTTGCCTATATCTTGCTTTGTGAGTCAGTTTGCTTGAGCTAAATTATGTTTTCCATGAGTGCATTTTTCTCCTACATGTACTACAGTTTTTAAGCACTTCTCTTGATCAGTGAATGTCACTATGGCTCCCAAGGGATCTGTCTCAAAGGACAATACTGAGAGCAACATCGAGGACGCAGTTGAGAGTGCTCCAATGAATTTTCTAGTTTTATCAGACACTCAGTTGTTCCTAGAAAAAGAGTTAGATATTACATGACAGAAGGTGAATGAAGTTTTCTCAGCAAAAAGCTTCAAATCCGATCTTGAAGACTGGAAGGTGTACATCAATGTCCAAAGGTCATGATTACACATGCCCGATTTTTCCATGTGCAAACATTTTCAGCTACATACTGTCCTATATGGATATCAAGAACAAGACTCTCATCAGTTCAAGTGGACAAAGGCTTGCATCTTTTATGGCACATGACTTCTAGAGTATGTATCATTTGTCGCTGCTAGAAGATTACATGGATTCCAACTTCTATGTGGTCACCGCCTACTTAAGCACATATGATACCATCAAAAGTTGGGTGAAATATCCTTCTAAATTCCACAAAACACCTAGCAACACTTAGAAGAAAAAATCTCTTAAGAAAGCTTATCAGTACTTGATAGTATTATGTTGTCGGATCTATGGCCAAAAAAGTACTGAGACACTCCCAGAAGGTTGGGAATTCTTGCTTAATGAGGTTGTGAATGAAGGAAAACCATTCAAATGGTCACATTTGCTCGCTCAATAATTGAGTACTCATGTAAATAATGCTAAGAACCATCCCAAGGGTAAGCAAGCTAGATTCTACATGTCTGTCTACTTGTTGGATTCAATTTGTGCTCAAAACTCTTTTCCTGGCATGAGTCGGACCTGGTTACTAAAAGAACCTATCATGCACATTTACTATAAGTTGCTTTCAGAGTGTAGTTAAAAGGGAGTAATGGAAAATTTGATTGATCACTTCCTCATACAATTGTACAGGTTAATATCTTAGGAAGAGCCACCTTACATGTCTCGTGCAGCAATGGAAGCAATGTCAGAGTTAGCGGATTGGTTTGCCTCACCGGATGGCACTTTCCTAACAATGTTTGGAGGTCAGAAGTATCCATAACTTTTGCCAAGGTATGCCACTGACAAGTTGGTCGTGGAAAAAGTTATTTATCATCTCTCCACATGGTTATCAGGAGTTTTTCACAAAAAAGAAGAAGACACATTGGCATGTTCTTCCTTTGCAAATTGGATTCTACAAGATCTAGAATTTGAAGTTTGCAGACACCGAGGGAAAGGAGATCAATAAATTCACATTTGGTTGTTGTAATTCAATCCATATGATCCCAAGAATGTTTTCAAAGAACATTGTGTGAGTATTCATTTCTAATGGCCAAGTGGAACATTTTACAGACTCGAGGAGGAAGAGATCAAGAATTGTTACCATGCCTCCAAGTCCCAAGAACGATTCAACTTCACAAGAACATCACAAGTTACACCTCATAATGAATTCATTCCAAAGGAAAAACTAGAAAAAAAATTGCAACCCAATGTGTGAAAATGGCAAGAGGAGAGTTGCACATAGTCCAGTGGAAGAACAGAGCGCAAGATTAAAGTAGATCCAATCATCCTGAAAGCGGCCATAACAGAAGAAAAGTAGAGGAAACAGAGGAAGAAGGAAGAAGATATGAAACAAAGGGAAGAACAAGAACAAATAATATTTGAAGAAGAAAGGCAAAAACAAGAAGAAGAAGAAAGGCAAAAGAAGAAGAAGAAGTAGCACGAAAATAGGTCGAAGAAGAAGAGAAGAACTGGTTACTAGAAGAGGAGAGAAAACATTTGCAGTAGAAGGTGCTTGCTCAAGAAATCAAAGAGTTGATTGTGATTAAGGACATGGAGGTGGAACCATGAGCCACTAAACCAAGATGTTGATCTTTTGTCAAGCACTCAGTAGGTCACCATTCAGTCTCCCCCTCCTCCGATAATAAAGCAATCTCCAGGTGAAGAAGAGGAAATTGTTCCTCTTGATGATGGTCTGGTCATGAATACGTATAATATAACTTAAGATGAGTTTCAGAAGAAAAAAAAAACTATTGTACAATCGAGAAAGAAACACTTTCTGGATGATCTTACATCTCCTACATTCATTAGAGAAAGGGTGATTGTAATGGATACCAAGAGAAATCACAAATTTGGCCTTCGTAGGTGCTACCAATTCAAATACGGAATATCTCATGGCAGATAATAGGCAAATGGAAAAGAACTTGTAGGTTGCAAGGCAACAAATTGTGCATCTCCAAGTAGATGTCCAGAAAGAAACTCCCGCACAGGTATATCTGGAAGAACTTAAGGCAACCATACTTAGTGAAGTATCGACATTGGGAAAAACCATGTGGAGCTTTATGAGGAGCTTGTCATCGTCCATAAAGTAGTTGTCCTCTTGCACGGCATGTAATAGAACTACAAGGATAGTGCTAAAGCCCTCGAGGTTGTCCATACAACTATTGTTGTTGTGCATGAGTGGTTAATGCAACACAAAGGGGCGTCATCTGAACTGGAAAACAAAATAAGTCAACAGGCAGAGTTGGAGAAAGAACAAGTTCGGATGATCATATAGAGTAACAAACAACTAGACTCATTCATCACCAACATTTAGGCCTCCTATGCATGATTATACAATAGCATGAATTTCATGGTGAAACCACATCAGATCCCTTCAATTGGCTCACCCATTGAAGCCAAGCGCAAGAATCAAGTCAGGCGGGAGGTTGAAGAATACTTGGACCAATTCAAGAAGATCACAACTAAGGAATAGCTGGAGGTGAACAGGTACAATATGTAGAACTACACTGGTGGCCCTATCCAAATCAACACCATGTTGCTCCTGCTGAAGAAAGAAATTCAAATCGGTTAAAAATGAATCCACCTAGATGTAATGGAGGCTAGAGTTTGCTTCCAGCCTAATCCCATCGCACAGTTTGGGGAAGTCATTGCACATTACAGGGCTTGGCATCATTATGTGACCGAGGAGCTACAAGTTCAGGTGGATGAGCTATAAATTCCTCAAACTCAAGCTTAACTTGTTTTGACTTATTAGGTTGTCTAGTTGACTCTACCCAATTTTGTCCTACATGTTTATGAGAGATATCGTAATAATTTTTTTAATTAATTGTAAGTGAAATTCCAAGTGTCAATTATGGAATGTGAAGAGTCATTTTGAAATGAAGTTCAAAGGTCATGGTTGAAGGAATTCAAATAGTCATGAGCGAAATCAAAGAGTCACAAAGGGAGATGAATAGTCACTCCTTTTGTTATAAATATACCCTCATTAGTCATTTAAAGGGATTTTGGCTTAGGAGAATAAGCTTGGGAGTTTTTTAGCCTTGGCCTCTTAGTAGCATAGAGGGAGTATCTTCATTTTGATGAGCAGGTGTTTGCTTCATGTTCCACTATTAGGACTAGTGGTTCGTCAATTGCATATGTATGTTTGGGACATTCACTTTAATAAAAGCTCAGAGCCGACACATTTTTATGCATATTTTGTGAATATAGTAGGATTATTCTTATTATGTTTGCAATATATGTTACTTCATTTATGTTAATGCTTATGAATTATTCCGTTTGCATTATTATGAATCTTGTTGAATGTGTGTTGTTGTTTATCTCGATTAAGGTTAACATGTGAACTATTTTGCAAGCTAACTTGTGATGCCTTTTATGCTCGTGTGTTGCTTTCAAGCTTCTTACTATTCCAAGCTTCTAAGGGGTTCACTCACATTCCCTTCTTCATGTTAGAACTTTTCATGCATTGCACTTGACCCTTCACAAAGCTATACACTTATTTCACCAAAGTCGTGAATACGTCATTCTATGTGTTATCGCAACCATGGCATAAACTACATCCCACTATTTCGGAAACCAGGTCGTATTCTGGATGGGGCTCCTACTCCAAATGATGTGAGGGCTAATTAGGATTTCATATCGAGGAGACCCCCTGAATGTTGGCAGGTCCAACACCGTCAACAAAGCCCCAGTAATAACCTCTACTTCCCTTATTTTATCTTAGAGGAGGCTTGTTCCTTTACAAAGGAAATAAAAGATTTTCTACCCATCCCCGAGCCTTCAGATAATAGGTTGTCTATATAACTAAGATCTCCCCCTAGTTTAGGGTTAAAACCCCCTATATACATCAATTTTAATTGGATCAATTGACAGTGAGCGAAGGTTGTAATGATGTTTGAACGAAACAAAAGGAAGAGGGGTAAAGGAGTCCTATGAAATAAGGGATATATTAGTGATAGGGAAGGGAGGGATCGCAAGGGGGGAGGGGGGAGAATAGGAAAGGAAGGAGAGGGTAGTGCAATAGATAAACTAGGTGGTTCCTTAAGAGGGTAGTTTTGTTGAGACTAAGAGAGTCAAACATCCAAATAAGCATATAAACAGGGGGGGAGAGGAAGCAAGGATACCACATACCCAACAAGGAACCCAAGATTGCAGGATGGTTCTGTTTCTTTTTTCCTTGAGAATTCTCTTGATCGATTGCCTGCTCAACTTGAGGCACCTCTGCAACCACTTTAGGGGTGCATTACAGATTTTCCATTGGGGTCGGTCCCCTTCCATCTGAACCAAAGGGTGGGTCATAAGCAGTTTCCTTGGAATATTTCCTTCATAGTTGATACTATGTGAAGTAGTGATGTTGGAATTCAAACCCTTATCAACTTTTTGAGCCCAAATTTTTTTTATCTTTCCACTAGGACAATCCTTGCCCAAATGACCGTATGAGTTACAATGGATGGACGTGTATGAGATTCCCTTGTAATTGAGGGCTCACTTATGAGTTTTTGAGCCCACTTTGATGGAAATTATGTTGAGGAGACCCGATGTCACATTCAAACCAACGAGAATACTTTCCATTTCCATATAACGTGTTCATTCGTATGAGGATTCAAATTCATAGAAAAACCATAAGATGTTCCCAATTTCCTGGAATACCTTGTTTGATCAGAATTGCAAAGGTAGTGTTGGGAGTCTCATCCACACTAGGACCACCGTTAGTGGCTCAGAGCGAACATCAAATTCCACTGTGCATTTTTTGAGGAAGCGAACCTAGGAGCCCCACTACCATCGTTGTTCCAAAAGCTTGTTCAAGTCCTCCCTAGAGTGTGTGAGCCAACCTAGACAACCTTTGCCAAGATAATGAATTTGGGTGAATAACCTATCACCCGAACGAAGTGTTTGGAAGTCTAGCGTCTCATGACTGCCATGTCCATTCTCTTACTAGCAAAATTTCCCACCATCACAACCTCTTCCTTCCTGGAGATGTTGTTTAACTTGACATGATCTCCTAAAACTAGATTGGATTAATTTCCCTTACCATTCATGCATTTATTGCTTGACTTTTATATAATCTTCGATGCTATTTGTAGCAAAGGAAATCGATAGTTCAAGGAAGTACCATTGCTTTGCATCTCCTAGTTAAGATTGTAACACAAGAAATCGATAAGGGAAGGTAAGCTTGGAGTGGGGGTAACCAAGATGAATGTAGTTGCTAAATTTAAACTACCTGAAGCACAAAGAGAAAGTGAAAGGGGAGAAATAACATAAGGCGGGATGGAATCAAGGGGGGACCTTGACGGAGTTGCAAGAGGGAGATAGCAATCCACTAGGCAAGGAAAGTGACCAGGAAAAAGCACATCAATTGGGGGGGTGCAGGTGGAGGGGGACATAAAGGAGACGCAAACCGAGTTATGAAGTGGAGCTGCTAATATGTCAAAGAGGACCCGATGTGGAAACCTTCATAGGGGTCATCAGAATAGTTAACTTGCTCTACATCAATCAAGATGCTAGAGAGGTTAGGGCTCGTGGGCCTTACTGAAATTTGAAAAAACCCTAAACCCTACCCTAAGTGCAAAACCAAATCCATCGATAAGACACATAAGAATATTTCTAAACATAATAATGTGCATAGCAAAGGAATACATAAGATAAGTAAGACCACATGCCTTATGAAAATGTCACCAACTGATTGTAGACTTGAAGAAATAATGTTTAGAAGATGTTGTAATTGTAATCATTCCCTTAGCATGAATATCTGCACATGATTCGACAACAAGATGACAGTGGTGTTAAGAGAAACATCAATATGTTATTTACAATTACCTATACATATTCAAGGATCAAAAGAGGAGATAATGACATTAATGCTAAACCTACAACAAAGTAAAAATGAGAGAAAACAAATTTCAAACTAGAAAAAACTAAAAGGAAGCCTCCCAAGAATAATTATATTAATAATCAAGATGGCCTCCCACGTTTATATAGTCAATTATAGGTGATGAAACCTTATAAAATTGTAATAAGAAATAAACAAGAATTCTCTAGATCGAACACCATTGGCACCACTATGAGGCTTTCTCAAACCTACCTAACATTATAGGTGGTGTTTATTGAGACCTTGTAAAATGGGCAAGGAAAATGAGACAAGGAAACTAGGGTAAAGGCTTGTGTTTGTGTTTGGGGAGGCTTGCTAATAAAGTTGGAGGAAGCCTAGAAAAGGTCCCATGGATGTTTTTGGCTAGGTTTGGTAATGGAGATGTAGGAAACATGGACAAGAGATCATAGTTTTCTTTAATGGATCCGCTAATGGGGTGTTTTCATCATCTATAAGAAAATTAGATGAGGCTCTTGCTTTTGGTCATTCCTAAATGGTTGCAAATCTAAATTACTTGTCTCAAGTACAATAAACTACAACATTAAATAAATGAAAAGATATTTTCCAAACACATGTATCTTTTACATACCTAAAATTTTAATGGGTCTCGTAAAAATAGAACTAAAACTACTTAAATTGGATGTTTGAAAAAAAACACTAAAGTGTAGATATTACATAAACTCATTTTTCTAGATTACAAGTAGAAATTATATATCTAGTTATAAGTTCATTTATTTTTTCTTATCTAATAAAATCATTTACAAAGTAACCAATGTTGTTCTAATTAGCAATTTCCCCTAAATGTGCAAAGGTACACAGAAGGAATAGAAGATTTGGAAGGATCATCTCATTAAAAACAAAGCCCATTTTTGAATGCATGTGCATAAGGTCTACCAAACACTCCAATACAAATACCACAAGGCAAGCCCACTACTCGCAATCTATGCAGGAGCACAAAGTGTATACAAACCTTTCCCCAAGTGTGTAACTCCCGACTAGCTGTCTTTTGTCTACCACGTAGTGTCGTCAGTCCCTAGTTTCCTCCAATGCACGAGATCGATCTCCGTTGAGGTCCTAAGGCCCAGTGAGTCATTCCCTAAGACACACAATGTGTCTCAGGTGGTGACCACTAAAATCATCCCGATTACCAACTGTCTTACATTGAAAGCTTCATTGTTCTGGTTTACAACTAAATGCCTCTACCGAGGAGAGTAGAGCGGGAGGGACTCAGTAATAACACACTAACATAGATGATGATGGCGATGGTATGATATGTGCTTTCCTCATGGTGTTTGGAAGGGAGCAAAATACACACACAAAAAATTCGTCAAAACTCTTATCAATTTTTTATGGGAACTTTATTACAAGCACTTTCTAAACTTTCATCTACTTTAATTCATCTATCTACATATTAAAATAAGTGATAAAATGAGTAGAACATTTTCATTTAAACACCATCATCTAAGAATAAAGGCACTACTTTTAATATCAAAAGTTTATTTATGTCCAATTCCTTTTGGTCACCATAGTATTTCGATAATGCAAGCAACTGAGCTTGCACTATATCATTTGTTATGCAAATAACTGAGAGTCCATTCTTTAATCTAACAAGCTATTGCAAAAGCATACACAAATTGATAGTTCTTTTAATCTAATAAAGACTCATCCATGAAATGGAAAAGCTATACAAAAGAGAGGTAATTATCTCCTTTTCTTTCAAGGCAAAAGCCATGGGCATTATTTTAGATTATGTGGATGTTACCTCACATATACATGGTGACACTGATTACAAACAGTGACCTAGTAAAGACAACAATCTTAGGTGGAGAGGGACTTTGTTGGAGCAACTTGAATCATTTCTAATGGGGCTTTGAAATCAATGATGCTTGCAAGAGGAAATTTTCTGGAGACAAAAAATCAAGAGTACAGTGGATCGGAGAGCGAGAAAGGAATACAAAATTCTTTCACAAATCCACCATGGCTCACAAGGATCATAACATAATCACAAAGCTCAAACACCCTCAAGGGATAGAGCTTGTCGCTCACAATGATATGGAATCAATCCTTGTACAACGTTTCCTCAGAATAGTACAGGAGCCTCCAAAGGATAGATCCAGGTTCATCAACCTTTTCACTTAGTATATACCTCAGTTGGTTACCAGAGAGGACAACCATAATCTTAACATGCTAGTGTCAGAAGAGGAGGTCAGTGAAGCGATCAATGAGGTGCAAAATGGAAAAGCCCCAAGCCCGGATGGTTTCAATGTAGATTTCTTTAAAGCTTGTTGGGAAACTATTAAACATGATATACTTGAGGTTGTGGAAGACCCAAGAAAATCCAAAAAGATTCTAAGGGCTCTTAATGCTTCCTTCATAGATTTGATCCCAAAATAGGAAAACTCCATGACTCCGAAGGGTTTCAGACCCATAGCCTTATGTAATGTTGTGTACAAAATTATCTCCAAAGTGACAGCCAATAGACTCAAGCCCCTTCTACCATCTCTTATCTCGGAGGAGAAAATGGGCTATGTGGAAGGAAGACAAATCCTTAACAACATCATTCAAGCTCATGAGGTAATACACTCTCTTAAAAGCAACAATCAAGCTGGCATGATCATTCAACTAGATCTTGCAAAAGCTTATGATAAGTTGAGTTGGTCCTATGTCCGGGCAATCCTAAGAGCCTTTGGCTTCGACCAAAATGGATAAGATGGTTCATGGCACTCGTAACCACGACCAGTTTTTCAATCTTGCTTAATGGTGCTCCATCAAGAACCTTCACACCTTCTAGAGGTCTCAAACACGGAGATCTGCTCTCTCCTTTCCTCTTCATCCTCATGATGGAAGGGCTCGGTAGAGAAATCAAAATGGAAAATGTTGAAGGTCAGATACAGGGAATCAAGCTCTCCTTGGATGGAGCAGCAAACACTCATCAAAAATTTGTGGATGACACAATGCTACAAGGTATCCCCACAGTCAGAGAAGTCCACGTGATCAAACACATCTTAAACAACTTTGCTATAGCATCAGGCACTGAGGTAAGCCTCCTCAAATCCAAGGTTTTCTTCTTTAATACTAACATTTCTATCCAAAGGAATATCAACAGAATTCTTGGGTTTCAAAGGGAACTTCTTCCTTCAAAGTACCTAGGCATTCCTCTCACTGATAAACCTCTAAGAAAGACAATGTGGGAGCCATTAATAAATAAATTGCAGGACAAGGTCAGAAAGTGGACATACAAAACTCTGAATTTGGCAGGACGCCTTGTGCTCACATAGACTGTCTTACAGGCAATTCCTGTTTTCATGTTCTCAGCCCTTCCTGCTCCCGAAGGCATTAAACAGCAAATCAGGAACATACAGAGAGATTTTCTGTGGAGCAGAGGAGAGGAAAAACAGAAGTGGGCCTTAGTGGCTTGGGATAAGATATGTAAGCCCAAAACCCATGGTGGTTTGGGGCTTCATGACCCTCATACTCTCAGTAAAGTCTTAGGGGCCAAACTTTGGTGGAGACGAATCAAGGAGCCGACAGCTCCATGGGCTAAGCTATGGAAACAAAAATATGCCAAGCATTGGCAGGAGAAGGATTACATCAAAATGTCAAGGCAAATCAAGGGCTCTCAGATTTGGAACCTTGCATGGGAAAATAAAAGTATTGTTCAGCAACACAACTTCTGGAAAATTCGAGCAAGGAACCTTGCTCGTTGCTGGGAGGATAACTAGCAAAAGGAACCAAGCCTTTATAAAGAGGAATTAGCAGATCTCAAAAGTGACACAGACAACAAAGGCTTACTCATAGTCAAATACTTTTGGGAACAGGAAAGAAATGATGGAAAATGGAGGAAGTGGAAGGATCTAGGCCACAGTAACGTGAGTCCCATGAAAGTTCAGATAGATGCTCTCTCCAATGAACTTCAGAATAGAAGGATTCTGGTTTCCTCCTTACCTGACCAATTAAGGTGGGGAAACAACAACAAAGGCGACTTCAAACTTAAAGAAGCTAAACTGGAAATATCAGGATTTAACTACTTAAATTTGGATCAAGTATGGAAAAATCTATGGCAAAGCCCTCACTGGATGAAAATAAAGCTTTTCATTTGGCTTGTGCATCAAAGGAAAATCCTAACTTGGGAGAATCTCCTAAAAAAGGCCTTACAGGTCCCTCCAAATGTTACCTCTATGACCTACAGGAGGAGACGATGGAGCACCTTCTCAACCTATGTCCTTTCACATCCCATGTGTGGGATTAGGTGGCCTTAATTTTTAGACATACAGATCGGGACAATCTCAGCATTTCCAACACTTTGAGGAATTGGAGGAAGAATTTCTCAGGGAATGAAATCATCAATAAATCCTGGACTCTAGTTCCAGGCTTTGTTATCTGCAATGTTTGGAAAGAGCGCAACAGTAGGATCTTCAAAAACAAGGAAAGCATGCCACACCACATAACTGATCAAATTTTAAAGCAGCTCAAAGATACAGCAGGAAGTTTGGTGAGAACACTTCCCAAGGAACCTCCTCAGCCCCAAGAGGAAAGTATCATTCTTCAGTCCATAATCCCTTAGTGCCTGACCAAGGGAATAGGAAAACTAAATGCAGATAGTATAATCTGGAAACCTCCTCCTCATGGCTTCTTAAAGGTTAACATTAATGGCGCTTCCAAGGGAAACCTAGGATTAGCTGGCTTTGGAGGGGCTATAAGAAATGAACAGGGTCAAATAAAGAAGATCTTCCATGGACATCTAGGAAAAGCCACTAACAATATGGCAGAGCTTATGGCATTATAACATTGCTTAGAAATCTTGTTCGACTCAAATTCTCATAATATTATCATCGACGCTGATTCAGAATTAATTATCCGAGCGGCCAAGAAAATTTGCAATGGTTCTTCTCCAGAAAAAAGTTTCGAAGAATTGGAGGCTTCTGCAGATCTTTCATCGGATCCAATCCCACCTGCAAACCTTAAAAACTATTCGATTTGTTCATGTGAAAAGGAAAGCTAACATGTTAGCAGAACGTTTGGTGAACGAAGGTGTATCCAATAGGAACAGGGACTCGAGATTTATTTGGGAGTCGTTTCCCACAGGAAAATTGATGGAGGACTGTCTCTGTCAGGCAGACAGAGACATGGGGCTATGGACTAACAGGTTGGAGAGACACAGTTCAGGAGATAAAGATTCTGGGAGGAGGGCACAAGTTTCGTCTGTTGCACCTGATTAATGGCCAGCGCAGGGCACATGAACGTGCAGGTCTGTCAGCATTGTGTCCTTTTCTAATACCATTCAGCGGTTTACTGGACGGAGTATATCCGGTTTGTGGTTTTTCGGGTTAAGGCTCCGATTCCTTTCAGCATGCGACACATGGCAGTGTTAGGTGAGAGAACACTGCCCTCATCGAGTGGTTATTCTTCAAGCTTCTTGGTTACCCGATTTCCACATAGACCGTTGGATCGGTGTAAAGGCATCAACGGTGTAGATTGATCGTGCATGTTTGTTTGGCGTCGGCGGCTTTTCGGGTGGGATTTTTACGGTTTGCGGTTTTTTAGGACAAGGCTCTGATTCCATTCCGAGGGTGACACGTTGCTTCGTCAGGTGAGAGAAAAACCGCCCTGATCAGCCGGTTATTCTCAATGCTTTTTATCCACCCGATATCCACGTAGACCATTGGATTCGGGTTGGGGGATCAACGGTTTGGATTGATCGTGCAAGTTCGCTCAGTGGTATGGATTCGAATTAAGTTTTATAGCTGGCCTAATGTTTTCTTCGAGTCCGTGCTTGACAGTTTTTTGGGCGCGGCCCATTTGACTTGTTTGGTCGGTGGTACTTCGTGCTTTCTATAGTTTTTACATTAAAACTTCGATGGTTGTCGGTAGGCCATTTTGACAAATTTGTATTCTGTTTTCTACTCTCTTTTGTCCAAGAGTGCTCGTTTATAATTCTCAGTTTCCCTAACTAGCTACCTGACTCTCAGGGTTGGGGCGGTGACATGTAAATTATGTATCTGTTGAGTCTTGAAAATGTCATTCATTTCCATTACACTTTCACTATTATGTCCATTATATCACCTCCATTTCACTACTATGTCACCACATTCATCCCACTTTCATTATCATTGGGCCACACTTATGTTTTTCCAATCTTTATTAATTCTAAGCCTTTTAAGTGAATTTGTGGTTAAAAATTAGGAAATAATGTGCATATGCTTATACCTAACAAATGGGTTGAGATTGTTGACATGTGTAGGTTGAAAGGAAGCTTCTAGAAGACCCTTATGTGGCACTCTAAGGCCAAATTCGAATTTGAGTGGAAAGAATCATGGGATCATGAGGATATGTGTCACATCTCCTAATTGTATTGTAACTCTAAAAAGACATATGTCTTATCAGTTCCTATTTTTATTAGGACTCTAGAGGTAGAGGGAGAAATTCATGGATTATCATTAATGGGATGGCTCTCATCTTTTTGTATAAATAGGAGATCTCTCTCCTTCATTTGTTAGTCTTTTTTTTAAGTCTTTTTAGCCCCTAGTTCTTAAGATTGTAGTTCTTCCTTGATGGCTTTTGAAAGCTTTGGAGAACTTTGTTGTACTTTGTACTTTTGAAGAATTTGAATAAAGCTTTGATGTTCTCAACATGGAAGGAGATGTGAAGCAGATGTCATGGAGTACATTAGAATGTAAGGTAGAGGAGATTTCATTTTGTAAATATTGCTTTGTAGAATGTAAGGTAGAGTAGATTTCATTTTGTAAATATTGTTTTGATTTGATTTGATTACTTTCAAGTTTGATAGATTAGATTTTTTATTCATGCAATTTTAATTCATGCAAGTGTGTTCAATTTTGCTTTGATTTCATAGGTGGCAGAGGGGCCCCTGCCTTGTATAGTTGTCATTTAATTTTGCATTTAATTTTGTTATGCTTATGTATATTAGCTGTACATAAATTGCTATCAAGTTGATTATAGATTAGTGATGCACATAGCCTTTTAATGACTAATGACATGATAGAATCATCTTGTCCTTTTGCTGAAGCAGCAAGGATACTGGGTCTCATAGTCACTAGCTCATTGTTTGGTTATTGCATTTTATCTTGATTGAACTAATGACATTATAGAATCATCTTGTCCTTTTGCTGAAGCAGCAAGGATACTGGGTCTCATAGTCATTACTAAACCAACAAGAACAAAACCCCAGAAACAACATAAACTATA